>JAPYYT010000285.1:0-60722 GCA_030522565.1 Ceratosolen corneri
ATATTTTTTTTTTTCTTTTTATTTATTTATTTATTTAAATTTGATTAAATTTAATATTTAAATGGTAAAGAATTTATCGTATTATGAATTATTGCGCGAAGAGTGGAAAACTCCAAATGCACACGTGTGCTGTTCCAACGAGTCCGTAGAGAACAATGATAGCCAGATGGAATTGTCAACCAGCCCAGTCCAGTCATGTACCTCCCCGCCGAGCCTAAAAAAGGGAGGTACCGAACAGCAGCAACAGTTCGATCTGTCCCCACAGCTGCTCGCATCGCCACATTAAAAAGAGGGATGAAGTTCGACGCGTCCTCTCTCTTGCTCTCACGCTCCAGTTGGCAGCGCAACCCGCCCACTTCAACGCGGACCCTCGCAAGAGCCTTCCTTCTCCTCTTCACGAAATAACGAAGCACAACGAGGCTGAGGCTAAACCCTATCCACAAGACCAAGTGCTGCCAAAAGTTGTCGAGAGATCGAATAGAAAAGTGTAAGTAGGAGAAGAGAAGGGACTATCGCAGCCTCCACCCACTATTCAGCTGCGAGAGAGAGAGAGAAATGGAGGTGGGGTGGGGAAGGGGAGGTGGGGGCAGTGAGAAGGAGAAGCGGATAGGGGACCCTCGGGCGCGAGAGACTCCACCTATGTAGGCACGTATATACCTACACCGCGAGCTGCCGGGCACGTGGCTCTTCCGAAAAGCCCACCTACTCCACACTTTAAATGGTGTATGTGACTGTGTGTACGTCCACCGCGCGGTTACTGCGACATGAACTTGGAATTCGAAGTACCGCCGGTAGTAGCCAGTCGACTAAGCATAGTATCAACCACTGTAATGCCAGATTTCAAGGCAAAAAGAGTGAAGCCCACTCCACTCCATTCATTTCACTTTCAAATTCACTTTCACACTTCCTTTGAATTTTAACTTTCATGATTCTGTAGAGACTTAGCGAACAATTTATGATAAAACAAAAATGACAAGTTGAAAATATTTTTAAATGCATTGTGCAAATAAGCAGAATGTAGGATTATGATTTCCTATGAATTTATGGTGGACTTTAGAGAAGTTGGAATACAATAAAAGAGGTATCTTTTATTCCCCGTGGCTTGTGTTTTAATTCAAGATCACTCGATTCTTCTTCCTATTACTTTGAACGATAATATGTAATTTTATTTATAGTCAAGAGATTAAATCAACTTAAAAATATCTATATCTCTGACTTTAATATCATTCTTAATATTATTCTGCAATGATTAATAGAAGTATATCTAATTGTTTTTGTCTACATTTAATATTTTAATTTAACACTATATCTTATCAATGGCATTAATCTTATTTTATTCATAAATAGACAGTAAAAATAATAGGTTACTTCTTTAAAAACTTTTAAATACTTTAAATGCCTTAGCATATTTAACATCAATTATTCGTTATCGCTTTCAATTTCTTTTGAACTATTTTACTAAAACTTTAGGCATTTTTATTTTGTAATTTTCTTAAACAGCTACAATACATACTGTCTCGTACAAGTACCTTCAATACCTAATATCTCCATTATTCAGCATCTAATATGATACGCTTAGTTAAAATCAAAGATCGTACATCGATAAACATATTTTTTAATTTTTATAAATTTGTATGAAATAAAATTATAGATTAAAAGTTCGATTGTACCTTATGGTATTGTTTAATTGTTGCCGTTTGTGCCATAGTGCACAAGGTTGAAGAGATGCTACGCCTTTCGTTCGAAGAAGCAGCAAACTTCAAAGCCAAGTAATAAAATAAGCCAAACAGATCACACTTGGCTCCGGAGGTATTTTAAGAAGGTAGAATCCATCCATGCAAGCATAGTAAGATATTTATGTCAATCGTTTCCAATCCTCTTGCTAACATATTTCCCTTGCATTTAAAGCTTACAGATCACTTAAAAAAAAAAACCAGTCCAATTCTTCATAAAGAAAGACCTATTGTTGAGCTACTTGCACTGCCTCATATCCATTCTCTCTCAGTACCATATGAACTTAATGCTGCCTTTGCTGAAGATATTTTTGGGTACTCTTACATATACCAGATCACACCTGAAGAAAATTAAATTCGTGAAAAACTTGCTATGCTTTGAGTTTGTCACGAGGTAAGGTTTGCAAAAAAGATGATACTCAAGAAGGGAGAAAAAGAAAGAGAAAGAGAAAGAGAAAATGAGAGATAGAGAGAGACGGAGAGAGAAAAATCACGTATAGCAATGTACACACTCGCAAAACCCAAGGAGAGAAGAGAGCACTACGGAACTCCACGGATAGGTGTGTCGTTTCTGAGAGGACGCCTTTCTGTGACGCCTTTTCGGCCCCGACGATATGCACTCCTACAAATGTATACACACACCAACAACGAGAGTGGAATTAGAAGTGCGCGCGCGCGTGCAGACGCGAAGTGGTAGCGTCGCCTACCTTCTGCCTGCCATGTCGGTACTAAGCCAACACAACTCGCGATACGATCGTCATTAATCTGCTTAGCCCATTCGTTCTATATTGATTATGATTTTTCGATTGCGAAATATGCTACGGAACTTCTTAATAATTGCACATACGCAACGGTTAAGATGAAAATAAGACGAGAAAATGGAGATACGACAGTGGGCTGACCGTTATTGACGGTCATAAATTGTACGGAAAACCGATACGTCTGTTCTGTTTTAAACTGCATCTTCGCCAACTTACTTCTTGCACTTATTTGCATGACGAAACGATATCGTTAAATAAATACAAAGATATCGTAAGAGCAAATCAAGCACAAGATATAATTATTACTTAATACTAGTGCTTATCGTTTTGTTAAGGAATATTGGAATCGAGCTTTAATGGATTGAGTAATACGTTGGAAAAAACTTTATTCTCAATTTCTTATGCTTGTAAACATCAATAGACCTTATGATTGATCAAAGAAAAAAGAAACGAAAGCCAAATGGACTTTTTCTTAAATACATCATTTATGCACAAATCGTTCTATTTATTCGTTTCAGAAAAAAATAAAAAAATAAAAGAAAAGAAAAGAAGTGAAGCATGAATTAAGTAGACGCGCAGCGAATATTAATAAGATTTTTTTAACTTTATTGAAAAATAAAAAATATTCGAGTATTAAGGTTGGACGTTAAAATCGTGCTTCTCGCGTGAGAAAAGGATTGAAAACGTGAGGGAAACGTCATGAGCTGAGTTTCTCCTCTAAATCTCATCGTACGTACTTCTGAGCTTTCGAAACTCCCGCTTAATTGTCTGCGCGGCTGAAACCGTTGTCCGTCATTGGCACTCGAGGTTTAAAAATTTCAAAAACAAGCATTTGACATACGCCCTCCTCACCAACACACTCTCACACCAATAACTGCTCGCTAATATATTTTATTAGAATTCATAGGGACGCATGCGCGCGTACGTCCTTCCCTCCCAGTAAATCTCGCGAATTAATGTCACTGTGTGTGCTAAAGGGTGAAGTGAGAGACCCGATCACGGGCTCCATTCTTTTGCTTGACGCCCATCGTGTCCTGCGCATTGCTTCCAAGGCATCCCTCTCCCTCTCTCGCTCTCTCTCTCTCTCTCTCTCTTTCTCTCTCTCGCACGCGCGCTCTCTCGCTCTCTCGCCCGTATTTGGCCTTGATGGGCAGGGTCTTGGTCCAATCGATAGACGAAATCTTGGGCAACGTAAACTACATACGACACGCACCGTGTGTACCGGCTAGCTCTCATTCATTCCACAATCGGCCTTAAAACCTTACACTGAGGTGCATCAAGACGTCACACTCACCCTCCACAAACTTATGTAATAATTCACGATCGCCTCAAGGTAGTCAAGCAAACGCATTGGCATAAGCATCCGTGTCGTATAATACAGCAATAATTCACGCGGATAAATCACACCACGCACGACGCCAAAAACGTCCAGCGGCGCTCAACAACACCTACTTATCGTACGCCTACTTCTAGGTTATGTACGAATTGAATAGTCAGATCGCTTAAGGCTGCTCGCGAGGGGGACGGCTTTCCCGCCAAACGCCATTTGATTCCGCCTCTAAACGCATTCTAAAACCGTAGGCGGATATGGCAAGGAGCCGAGCCAAGTACTCGCCTCGGAAAAGCGAAGAAGTCGCGCGCGCGGTGCAGCGATGACGCGCACGAGTCGAAGCGGCGGCGGCACTCGGGGCGGTGCGGCGGTGGCGCCTACGCGCGACGCGATTGGTGGCGGGACTCCGGGCGCCCCTGAGCGTAGCCCCCCGCGGGCGGACCATCCCCCTGCGCACGGCGCGATGTTCTTGCCCCCCTTCGCCGGACGGCCGACAAGCGCGGAGCCCGAGAAGGATCTCGCCCCCTTTTCGCTCATGCCGCCACGTGCTACTTTCGCGGCTTCCTGGACTCGCGCCGAGGCTCCGCTTTTCTGCAGTTGGGCTTCGGCTCTCGTGGCGCTCGAGCCTTTCTTTCAATAACGCCGTCGTCGGCGATTATTGGTCCATTGTTGGCTGCAAGGGGCGCGCGGAGCCCCGCCACATGATCGCGATTTGCAAGGAAATTAATTTATGGCAACTGGAGGACGCGTCAATGTCATTGATAGCCAAAAATTATTGGGAGCTATAGGCATGTTGTTAAATGGATTTGTGCGTTTATCGGGACATTAAAATCTGGCGTTTAAAGCATTTAAATGAAATATTTAAATGCATATAAATGAAAATTTCACATTACGATTAAAGTAATTGCGGAGTCTGTAGGCCCATTGTTTGTTTGTGAATTTTGGGGACAATTATTACTTTTGGCGAATTCAATTATTAGTGCTGGGAGTTGAGCCACTTCCATAGTCAATTAACAAGCATTTAAAAGCTCGTCCTTTAAATCGAATCTTTAAAGATTGTTATTGCCTTCGTCGATCGGAAAATATTGAACTTCTTAACAATGAAGAATTGTTTTATCGAGTTCAATTAAGAATTATTCTCATGCATCCGCATTTATTGTCTATTATTTGCAAATTTTCCATTTGAAACGGGAATTTGAATGTTTTTGAACGCTTATTAGAAACTTCTTAAGCATATTTTATATAATTGAGATGTTTTTAAAAACAATTACGTAAGTTATTTTTTATCAAATAAAGTCAATTCTGAGTATATATCAATTACTCGAACCTATATTATGCGTATTGAAATAGGCGGATCCGTCATAAAAATCTATCGAACTTGTAAACCAATCGCACAATATTATTTTTTCTTTATTTATGGAATATACTTTAGCTAATGCAGTATTTTATATATTAAGTTTTCAAGGACAAGTATATTTATTTATATTAATAGCGAACATATATGTAAATAATTTGCGGTTTACTTAGGTATTACGTTAAAATTTCAAGAAATGTTTTGAAATTAATTTTTATGGAAGTTGATTTATATGCATTGCATAAAATTATTTACATTTACTCAGCACATTTTGTACTTCCTTAATATTACAGTGCACTTTTATTAATTAGTAAAGTAAATTAAATTGAAAACGCGACTTTCAAGGGGCAAATTGGCAATGGTTATGTAATAAAGAAATTCATGTCGACTCTTAAAATATTACGTATTATAGTTTACGTATTTACTTATAAATTATACTTTACAATAATATTTAATTTATACTTATCAAATATTACGATCCGTATTTTCTCTTGTAAATTATGCAATTTTTTCAAGAGAATTGTAACTACAAAATTAATAAACCAATGAACGCAACTACAGTCGTACATCAAATAAAATTAATGTTTAGTCTGTTTTCTTTATAAAGACGCTTTAATCTCAGCCCTAATTTAATGATTTATATATATTTATATAAAATTTTTTTATGAATATTCCAATATTGATAATTTAAGCTTTATTAGAAAAATTAAAAAAATCATTTGATGAGGCGCTTCTAAGAGTTTGTACTGAAGTAATATTATGATTTCATATTATGCATATTATGATTTGTATTGATATTAAGATTTCAAAGCAATCCAAAGTCATCTTTTCAACAATTTTTTCTTTAACAATCATTTCTTTAAAAAATGTCCAAATAAAATTATAACGATATTATGTGATAATTGAGGATCCTCGCAAGTGACAAATAACATTGCGAAATGTAATCAAACGAATTAGTTATCAATTGTTATCAAGCATTGATTTATCGATTCATTAAAGGTGATTGTAATAAGTAGCATGGCTGTAATAGACATAATTATTCAGGCTCAATACCAATCAATAGACATTATCATCAGTTATATTACACGTGATTAAATCTCCTTACTTTTAATTATTATATTTACCTCTCCAAGTTTCTTTATTCTCTGAACATTTCAAACGATTACTTTGATAAACAATAATGATTAATTCGATATATTGTCTTTTATTTTATCTTTGTTTATAGACGGGGTAAAGAGTATATATCCTATTCTTTTTCAAAAAAACATCCAATAATGCATGGACTAGCCAGTAACAGATCTATAATAATCATGCAAACTACCGCCAAGCGCTATGTTATCCATTGATCAATCAATTGAGCGAATCAATAAAAATCATTAATAATCAAAGTCATCTTCATTTTAAACTGCGTGTACAAGCCAAAGGTTCTTTTAATAGTAACTACTGTGGGAGGAGTCATGGAACAGCTTTCTTAGCGTCACTTGACCAGCTTCGCTTCATATACGTATTCATAGGTTAGACATCAACGCCACAGAGGAATCAACCATTTTAAGATGTAAGACTACAATAGAATAAATGTGGCCTCTTGCTGTTCTTAGAATAGACGACGAAGGCGAATGTACGACAAAAATGTTTTAGACTAACAAATAGTGCATAGTGCAATGTATATATTTACATTGCGCTGCTGTTATAATAAAAATATAGGACATTCCTTGTAGTTCATTAATTTAGTTTTTATAAGAAATTAGGGGTATATTGTAGTCCCATTATAAAAAAATATATAAATTAGATCGTATTTAATAATGATTAACTATGATATTTCAAGCATCATTAAAGATTTCTCTATTGATTTGTGAATGGTTTTGAGATTGCAAATTTTTATGAATACTTTTCGAATAAAAGCGACAGTTTATTACGAAAATTATTTAAAAGGTCTCATTTTTCGATAATATTTTTACGATAATATCTATAAGATATAATGAGAATTTATTATTTGAACCTATCAGTAACCGAAAACTTTTGTAATATAATTGTATTCGTTGAAATAAAGAAATCGAAATAGCGGGTATTAATTGTAATCAAATAATTTCATTATAATTTAATAATGCTAATTCTTTAATTGAAAAAGCTGTATTAATATGTTTTCATGATTAAACGGCAAACAATAACAAAATTAATTTATCAATAATCTAATTTGTAGCAATATTGAAAAAATATTTTCTTAAGCATAGGTAGATTTAAACTTTTTATAGTGTAGATATAAAAATGAATCTTTATGAAAAAATCTATTGATTTGGTGATAAAAATTGTCTTGGAGAAATTGTAAGAAGAATAATTGGTATAAATTGATAGATTAATTAAGAATCACTAATAGCGATATTTTTCCTGTATTACCTAAATCTCTCTGTCTGTCTCTCTCTCTCTCTCTCTCTCTCTCTCTCTCTATCTATCTCTCTTTCATTCTTTCTTTTTTCTCACTATATATTTATTATCCTAACATATATAGATGTGAATAGTTTTTTTAAACAAAAATATCGAGAAATCTGTAAACGCATTATTATAGAAACTATATAGCCACGTAGCCATGTATATGGAGATTTCGATGACAGATGTAGCGAAACATTTTTTAATTTTTACCGTCTAGACATTGGTAGCGTTTCTATATGTTGTTACAGTGCAAACTGCACTAAATTGTCAATAAAATATTAACTCTGAGATATTGTTTCAATTATCCATTCTTTTAATTTACTTAAAATAAATCGTAGAACTCGTAAATATAATCTTATTGCTAAT
The DNA here is from genome assembly GCA_030522565.1 of Ceratosolen corneri. Lineage (NCBI taxonomy): Eukaryota > Metazoa > Arthropoda > Insecta > Hymenoptera > Agaonidae > Ceratosolen > Ceratosolen corneri. The sequence goes on from JAPYYT010000285.1 coordinate 7,972, forward strand.
ACTATTATTTTCTATTTTTACATAAAATTATTTAAATTCAAAATTTGAACACAATCCTCATTTTGCATTGGTTAAACGCGAAATAATTATTTTTTACTTTTATATCTAAAAGCCTTCTATTGAAATTTATATTACACCATAATTAAAAATTTATCAAAAATAATGGCATTGGTTTTCATACGTCAGATATCAATAGATATGTGTTGAAGATGTATATGCATTATATATATAAGAACTTTCTTAATTATTATTTATCAAGAATGTCATCTCATTCTACTTTGTGAATATTTCTTTTAACAATCGTTACATTTTTTTAAGTACTTCAATATGAATCAATAAGGAATAGGCTTTTGTAATGAAAAAACTTAATTCATTAATAAAATAATGTAACTAAAATGAAAACTATTTATACTACATAAGCATAATTGATTATATTTATTAACGGTAAAATAGATTTTATGGTGCATGTGTATGCGTGTGTATAAAGGTCAATACATTAAATCTATTTAAAAATTTTCGTTGTAAATAAACAGACATTGTGGAGCAAACGTTTATTTATAATATCTAATTGTTTATAACCTAGTATTTATATTTAATTGTACAATTTTAAAAGAATGACGGATGACTTTTAATGATACCCCCAAACTAAAAAAATATTATAAATTATTTCGTTCAAATTTACATTGAACATTGGGAACAATTATTACATAATTTATAAAATTGTAATTTTATGTGCATTTGAAAATTTATTTAAATTTACTGAATTCACTTGAATATATAATTTTTACTTTCAACAAATTTTAAATTAATTATAATATTGTATTAATTATAATTACATATAGGTACATAAGATCGAGAACAAAATAATATATAAAAATGTAAATATTAATTTACATTAAGTTGTACTTATCAGATATAAATGAAATGTCAGTGTTCTAAAAACAAATAAATTAATTGCTATCAAAGAATGAGTGTTGATTTTAAATTCAATATTACAAGCAACAAGAATTATACAAGGATATCATTGAATTCCTACCTATAACTCATTTCCATTTTTAGTAGTTTTGTATGTTAAAAATTTATCATTTGTTTATAATATCCCTTCAAAATAACAATGATCTTTTATGTAATTATAATCTATATATAAAACGTATTTTTCTATTATTTTATTAAATCAAAGAGAAATTTTTATTGATTTAAAATATGTTTATTTTTCGTATTTTATCGAAAATAATAATATAAAAAATATTAACAAAGTATAAAAGATATCACAAGATACCACAAATATTTAAAGTACATTATATATTAATGTTGTCCATATTATTACTTCTATACTCTGTATTTGTACTATTTTACGTATTAATATAATAGAAATATGCAGAATAAATATATGTCAACTAATTAAGTATCATGTACGCGATTTCATTTTATTTTCTGGCTTATTAAATAAATAAGTAATTATTATTCAAAATTATTTAAGAAGAGAAGTATGTAGTTGGGGAAAGTGATGATAATATTCATGATCTCTAACAGCCTTAGTATGTGACTTATATCAAAAAGATGTCCATCTGAATAATGGATGAAAATATATTGACCACCCTTATTGGTTAATTTTTATATATTAAACAAAATATTGTTAATTCAAAGAAAATATTAAACATGTTTCGGTTTGCAAATATAAACAAAAAGTTATTACTAAATAACAACAAAATATTTTTATTGTATAATTTTATTATTTATTGCATAGTTTAAACATCGAGATCTACATAAACTTAATTGAATTATTTTATGTATCTTATAAATTGAAATTCAAATATATGTACAAAAGTATGCATATACACAAACATTTTTGTTTTCATTTAAGAACATCGTTATGTAATATTTATTAAACGATATTAAAGAAATAACAGTTTAAATGAATCTTTATTAAGGAATTAAAAAGTCAATAAATTTAATTTATTATTTTTATTTGATAAACATTTTTTTAAAATTAATAGCTTTAAGGTTGTGACTCTTTGTTATTAAAATGTTTTTTAATAACTTTTTTTAACAATAAATATATGAAACGATCTAGTTGTATTACATTTTTATTTCAGTATTTTTAGAAATAACTTTTACAATAAGATTATATCAAATTTAATTTTACAATACATTATTGATACGATCATAATAAATTAAATACTTAATAAATATTAACTTATATTAATAAAAAGGATTCTGAAATAAAAGGCATTTTCACCTGATCAACAAGAATGTTAACGTTTTATTTAACACATAGTTTTTTAAATCGATCCAGCGAGTAATAATAATTAATTATTTTATTATTTTATTATTTTATCTATTATAATAGTGATATTATGTAGTAATAAGAATAATATTTATCTTTCTGTGAATCAATAAAATGCAATAGTATTGCTAATAAAATAAATTACTGTCATGCATGTTCGAAATGTACTGTTCGTTAAAATACTTTTCGAACATTTATATACAATAATAATTCAAAGTTATATGATCTTATACAGTAAATAAATGTTATCTACACGAACAATATAATTTATATATAAATTAATAATCGATTAAACAGAATAAAGTTTTACTTCTTGTCTTTTTTGTTTCATATGAAATAAGTAAAATAAAATAAATTTTACTTGTTTCTTTATCATTTAAAACACGATTTTAATTTTGGTTTATATTTTAAAAAGTAAAGTCAATTCCAATAACATGATCGTATTGGAAAATTCACTTGCAATTAGGAATTTGAAAATATAAAATAATCTTCAAATGATTAACATTTTTTAACCAATTAAAATTATAGCATTAGTAACTTTAAAATAATTTAAGTTTTTTTTTTTATAAAAAAAAACTCCGAATCTATTCAAACGCGTTTCACGTCAATTACACAAATTGAAATTAATTTTCCTTTGATTAAATTGTACGATTATATTTATTTAAATAAAATCTTTTTTTAATTGATATTTTAATTATAGTTTCCATAAATAATAAACACCTCTTTCCGGATCTATTAAAATAGATTTCACATCAATGATACAAATTTAAAATTGAGTTTTCTTTGACTAAATCGAACGAATATTTTTATTTGAATAAAATTTTTTTTTTTTCATTGATATTTTATCATATACAATAATACCACTGAAAATACACTAATATTTGCACTTTTTGTAGTCACTCATCACTTCAGTCATTCAAATTTAAAATTAATTTATATACAGTATATATTTATATTTTATAAATTGAATTTATATTACCATTCAAATGCAAATATTATTTTGATAGAATTATTTAAAATTTCAGTGATGGTACATTTTTTGAACCCTATACTTTAGGTAATATCGTGTCCTGCACGATGAAGAAAAATTAAATTTCTAATTAATAAATAATGTTCTGTGTCAATTGACGATGCAGAGAAAATAGTAAAATAGAAAGAGGTAGATAATGTATAATATAATATGAAAAGAATGCAATTTTCTATTGACGGTGATATTAATTCCTTCTTTACACTCCACCACCCGACCTTTCAACACTGATTTTCTTTTTCAATGAATCCTTCTCATGTTGGGCTTCTTCCATTTCTGCCATTCGTGCAAATCTTGAATAGGCTACGTGACCAGATTTAATTGCGGACATCATCTATGAAATTAAAAACAATTAATTTATTATCATTGATTTATAAAAATATTTTATCGGTATAAAGTATTGTCTTGTTTCAACAATTAAATCATTATCTCTAAAAATTATATACAGGTATCATAATCATTCAAAAAGATTACAGAATATAAACACAAATAATAAAAAACATAAACAAAGATGTAGATAATCAAGCTGAAATTTTAACCAATTTTGTACAGATTTTGATTAAATGAACAATTTCCATAAAATTCCATAATTACATATGCTATATAATTTATCTTATGTAAGTATGGTAATAATTTCCAATATAATATAGAATCACTGAATTTTATCGATATTGTACAAAATATGTATTTTAATAAATATTATGAAATATATAAATATATAATATTTATATAATAAGATGTAAGATATTTATAACAAAGTATATATATAATATAGATGAATAGTTTTAAGAACATGTTATTATTAAAAGAATGAGTTTTTAATTTAAATAAAAATAAACAAGTAATTATGTTTAAGTTGTCCTTTTATAAATTTAAAGAATACTAGTCAGTCTCATTCAATTACTAATCTATTTAATAATTAACGTTTACATATGTACACATGAAATTTAATGCAATTTGTTGTATTCATAAATTTGTTATAATTTAAGTCTTGCAAACAAAATATATTTTTGGAGAAAAATACATCTATATTTTTATCGATTATAGTAGATTATATCTAGTTAAAGTATTATACAACGAAAGTTCTTCGATATTTTTCAAATTAAACATTCTGCTTAATGACTATTGCAGAATGTGTGTAATGTTGAAAATTTTTCTAGATAATCTCAATACATTTTTTGTAAATGAAATAAATAAATTTTTGTTTAATATTTCATTATTTCTTTTAAAATAAGTCTTAAATCAGTTTTATATAAACATACAAATATTTTAAGTTTACATGTTTTGATATGTGTTTGAAGAAATCGTATTCCTTACAGATACTTAATATTTAATCTTTACTCATTTAATATTTAACTTTTAATTTATATTTATTATGAATATTATATGTATGCGTTGAATTGTAATCTTAATATTATTGTCATTTGTAGATAATCTTTAAAACTATGCGTTTTTTTTTTTTAATATATTAATATATTATGAAGCACACACTGATGTTATATATTAATACTTATATTTAAATTAATTTTAAAAAAACTAATGATTATAATAAGCTAAATAAAAATTAAATTTACAAAATATTTTTCCGTCAATTGTAAATATACATTAAAATACTTGAACTTTTTTTTTAACCTATTGAAGTTAAAAAATTATATTTACATATATCACCCTATTGTGCAGATTTACAATTTGTATTATAAAAATCTAATAAATGTTAAATATTTCGACTTCAATACAATAACGAACATAATAACGAGTTACAGCTCATATTTCAACAAATATGTAATTTATAAATAAATGATTCTCCAATAAATCTAATATTTTAGTTTTTAAAATACTGATTTGCATGTAGTTACACAAAACTAAGCGGAACTGAAATTTAATGACAGGCAGCCTACGATTATGTTATTATATATATATTATATATATATTATATTATTATTATGTTATTATCACTGTCACAATTATGTATTACATACAAAATAAAATAAGAATTATAAAAATCCAAGCATAAAGAAATAATAAAATCAGTTTCTTAAACTTTATGTATTTATAAAGGTTAAAATTATTTTTGATTTTAAAATAAACGTGTGTGGACGTTCATGCTGCATGCTAAGTGTTTATTAACAACAACAAAGAAAGTTAGAAAAAAGTGTATAAACACAGTATATAAAAGCTTAGCTTTTATTTTGTCCAATGATAAATTAGGGAAAAATATTTATTTCACTCGATCATCTATATTGACCGACCTGAAGGTATTCATCCAGTTCAACTTGACCGTTCATGTTAGCGTCGATTTCTCTTAGAATTTCATGAAGCTCTTCGCCTCGCACTTCCTTGTCGCCAAACAGCTGTGAATAATAAAATAAAAAAAGATTTAAAATCTTAGTCAAAACGTAATTACCTGTAGATAATCTTGAAGCTCCAGCTGTCCATTGTAACTAAGATCAATTTCATTGAGTAATAAATGCATCTCAGATTCGTCGAATTTAATGCCAAGACCCTACATTATGAAAAGTAAACATGTAAGAGTCATATGTTTAATATTAAACATATTTTTAATCTGATACGATAATGTAGTTATAAATAGTTTTAGATATAATTATTTGTACGCAATATATTTTTATATTTTTTCAATTTCAAAAATATAAAAAAACTTAGCTATACTATTAAGCTTTGTAGTAAAAATATACTTATATATTTTATATATTTTTTTTATATATATAGTTGTTTTAAAATTATTGTAAATTTTTCGAAAATATTATAAAATAAAATACTGTTTCTTATTGCGATGCAAATTCATATTTAAAAATAAAGTTATACAGTAATGGAAAATATAAAAATATTTAATCTTAGATATATAATAATAACATTAAAAATATTTTCATGTTTCACTACATCTTTTAAAAATATATATTTTAAATTTTAAATTTTAAATTTTAAATTATAAATTAAATATTTAAAAAATATCTATTAAAAGTATAAATAATTAAATTAATATATATATTTTGAACTTTCCAATATTATTTTCATAAAATGCTATTATTTTAGAAAAATATCTTAAATGATAAAATTATAAAAAAAAAATCAGATTGATATAACTTTTAAACAATAATTATAAACACGTGAATTTATAAAATTATTCAAATTTATCGGAATTTTTTGCCAAGAAATATATATAATTCTTTTTTATAAAAGAATTTTACAAGTATTATAAAAAATAAACAGGTTAATTTTGAGAGAGACAAACCTTAAGTCCTCGTCTAATATCATTTATAGAAACATATCCTTTGTGATCTTTATCAATTATTTTGAAACGTTTGATATATAATTGAATCTCCTCTTTCGTAAGATTAATTGGAATTTTATCACGAGATGTCCTATTTACTATTTGTCCCATCTCATTAGCTATAAATTCACTGGCCTCGATTTGTTGCTTCTTTTTTTCTTCTTCGCTCCAGTTTAGTTCTTCAGCCATAATTTCAATGATATTTGGTAGTGCTTCTTGTGCAGCCTGGACATTCAAGAAAGCTAAACGAAAACGTCGAGCGATCATGTCGATTGCGGTTCTTGCATATTCGCGACAGCCGTAACGAACCTAAATAAAAATTTCTGTTAATACTAATAACATTCAAGTTAGACAATATTTAATGTATTAATATTTACTTATAAATTGATTTAGCAATGGTAAATATTCGGAGATGTTTTTTTGATTATTTAAAAAATTGAACATATTTATATGATTTATAATTTTAACTAAATATTTTTACAGAAATATTAAATCAAAATATTGGAAAGCAAAATTTAGTACAAAAATGTCAATGGGAAAAATAATATAAAATTTAATTTATAAATAATACGATATTATCAAGTATCGTATATAAATTTCACACATAAAAAGTATTATTATTTGGTTTTTACGTAGAAAGAAATTCTTGATGTTTTAATTAATATTAATAATCGTTAACTATGACAGTTTTCGATGACGTTGACATTTTTCAATTTCTCCGTTAATATAAAAAAATAACTAAATAAAATTTTAATTATTTATAGCACATTATCCAAATGATAATTGATTTTTTTATAATATACCTATATAAATCTGTAAAAATTATGGAATATATATATATATATATATTATATCTTCAATTGTTTATTTTAATTTTATTTTATATTTTAAAACAATATGATTAGTAATAAATTTCTTTTTCACTAAGCGGTCAGTAAGTATTCATTAATTGATGTAACCTAAGAGATATATGAATTTTGATTACTTCGGCATCGATGTATGGGAATTCAGGATGTAACTTTTTCCCAATAATGGGCCATCGTTTGCCAGTGAGTGCAGCCATTTTTGCAACAGCAAAAGCACGATCGCCGTAGCTGTTAGCTAAATGCTGAGCCACCTCGCATTCAAGTCCAAAGTCCTGAACCAATCGAATGTACATTGTAGGTGTGAATCCATGAGCTCCTTCCAAGTAAAGATCAGCGGTCTGGCATGATCGTGTCGGTTTTAAATTACAAGCTATCAATGCAAAGGATCAAAATTAATTTTCATTTATTACTCACGTGCTTTTCATTTAATTAAAAAAAAAATGAAAATAAATGTCACTTATTTTGTTGTTTTAAAAAACAATTTAAGAAAATCTTGCGATCTATTTATAATTCAATTTACCCTAAGCAATCATTATAAAACAGAGAATTTTTTTAGCCAAATAACTGCATGGGCATTTAAAAAATAATTGTAAGTTAAAAAAATATTGCGCATTTATACTCGCTCACACGCGTATACGTATGTGTGTACGTTTATATAAAAATACGATAGAGTCATACTTGCTTAAGCGCTCATTTAAAATAATTATACAATAATTAATAGTACATGTTATTCATAATACTTACAATACAATACTAACGCATGTCATGAAAATATGAATATCACGAATATGAAAAAAGATAATTTTTAATTAGACTTTTAAATAAAATATCTTACGAACTTCTGGACTATTATAACATTCTTGGGGTTCACATAAATGTTTTTTAAGACGTAACAAGCGCAACAAATATTTTTTTGCAATTATTTTAATTTATAAAATTCTCGTCCATATATGAATTAATTACATTCTATTTGTACCCTAAAACTTTCATAATATTTAACTTTATATAAATAAAATAAATTTTATATTTTTAAACTAGCCTTTAATAGCAGCATCAATCGTTTCTTCAGCCATTGATCTATATGTAGTCCACTTTCCACCAGCTATCGTAATGAGATTTGAGGGACTCACGTGAACGATATGATTACGTGCTAAAGAATGTGTATTCGGTTTATTGGGATCGGATACCAGAGGTCGGATACCACTCCAAGCTGACAGCACGTCACCTCGACGCACTTCGACATCTGGATTTAGATAATTTTTCACCTCTTGAAGAATAAACATGATCTCATCTTCGGTTGGTTTAGGATTGTGTGTCACGTCACATGGTAAATCCGTGGTACCAGCAATCGTGTGCTTTTGCCACGGCAGAAAGAAAATAACGCGACCATCACTCGTTTGTGGATCGAGAAGTCCCATCTGGTCGGGACTACAGATTTGGATAAAATATAATGAAATATTGAATTCAAAATTATTCATAACTTATTTTAATTGCATTACTAGTCATAACACTTAATGGAGTCAAACGTCAAGAAGAAATTTGACAAATTATTATAAAAAATATTCACTAAATGCATAAAGTATAGTATTTTTTATCTCTAAATTCATTATAAACTTCGTGCAAAGCTATATATTTTAATTACATTATCATACATTAAAAGCTTCGCCTTGGTTATGATTTAAGTAAAATCATTATTTCTACAAGTCTTCTCACAAGGCACATAATACGCTATATCATTAAAATAATCACAAGATCCACGAAAATATTTATAAACAAATAAATTTAATTAGTTGAGCCCACGCCTAGACTATATGCTAAATAATGTACTCAGTCTATACGCAATTACTTTTTTTAATCAATTATACGAAACGACCATCTTACCTATAATAACCAGGAAGGACAATGTGTACTCCTGAAGAAGGGGCACAAATTTCAGTGACACTTTGGTCGTCCATCTTTCTAATACTGTCGGTAAACGGTCCAGTAGCATTAATAACCGCTTTTGCCTTGACATCCCATTCTTCGCCAGTCAATTCGTCGCGCACGCGAGCTCCAGTTACAATCCGCTTACCATCCTACGTACAAAGGATATTATTTATTCTAGATATTTATTTTAATGCACAGTTAAATGATTTATCAGCCAATCTATCGACACTTCATAATGCTTGATGATTTTAGTTTAAGCACCGTTATATTGCCAAACAAAAAACCATAATATAACTTGAAGATTTCTTTAACTGAAATGTACTTACGATGTTTAGGCCTTTTAAAAGATTAACTACGGTAACGTGGTTTACAACTGTTGCACCATGTCTCGATGCAGTCAAAGCTATCGCCAAATTCATTCTAGCGTCGTCTTGTTGTCCTAAAATAATTAATTTTTGCTCAAATCTCAAATTAAATTGTTTTTTAACTTAATTTATGGCAAGCATTATTGTAATTAGTTTTTGATAATGTGAGCGTGCGAAGAGTTTATACAAAATAAATTTTTCATTCTTACGTATCTCTTATTGTATACATATTTGTCTAATTAAAATGATTTTAATTAGAAAACACGTGCGCTTCAGAATTAAATTGAAGCTTTTAGAAAATTATATTACTATGAAATATTACGATTCGAAATGAAAGGGCATTTTCGTTTTAAAAATTTATGATTTTGTAAAAATATCCATATTGCTATTATTAATGGTAAATTTATGTATAAGTATACCATCGTAATAAACGATTGCTCCAGTTAATTTATCACCCTTCAACATGGGAAATAATTCCAGTGCATTTTTTTTGCCAAGATAATATGACGATTTAATAGTCTTGTTTCCAGCTACAAGATCGTACATTTTTATGCCAACCCAGTAGTATGGTATTTGCCACCATCTGCAAGAAATAGAATTAAAAATATTTTCGTTGAATCGTATTTTAATGAAAATAATTTGAATAGACTTAAACGGATGTCATTCAATTTTGCTTATTGACATTAAATTCTTTGAAATACTTCATAAAAATTGCCACTTGTATCCTATTCATTCATCATTACACTAATCATATTCAATGAAAAATTTTATAATAATTAACTATTAATAATCAAACTCAATTGCAATATTGTGATATTTTATCAACATTCTGGAATTTAAAAATTAATGAACAATTTGATAGAGCAGAGATAAACATAGGTCTAGATAACGGAGATTGTAAGCACATATTTTTAGAAGATAACATTTCTAAAGGACACGTACGTGTAAACAGGAAGCATAATGGGCAGTGGATGCGCTAAATGCGGGGCATTACGAATCATCGAAGATCGCTCATTGAGCGCTTCTTTAACCATTTTGTATTGTTCTATATCCAAACGCATAATTGCCGTTTGTAAATATCGTACACCACCGTGGATTAGCTTCGTACTTCTCGATGAAGTACCCGAAGCAAAGTCATCTCCTTCTAGTAACGCAGTTTTAAGCCCTGAAAAACAGTATAATTAACATTTTTTCCCTTTAAATTCATATCCTTACCGCCATTATTGTACAACAGATTGCATAGAATGTGATTTAATAATAGACTTATTGCGTTTTGATTATAATTCTAATACATTTCTTAAGCATTAGTTCAACAATAATATTCCTTAATGCCATGAATTATTTTATTCAAGCTACTATTTAAACAATGAAATTTGAACAATGATATAATGAAACTCGAATATGCATAATTATACTATGCAATTACCTCGTGTCGTAGCGTCAAGTGCACATCCCGCTCCAGTAGCACCTCCTCCAATTACAAGAACATCGTAAATTTCTGATTTTTTAAGATTACCGATTTGCTCTTCTCGAGTGGGTAAGGGTTTTCTTGGTGCACACGCCCTCTCTGCTTTTACCTACAAAATTTGTAAAAAAAAAAACAATGTAACACTAACTTTCAATTAAATTACAATAGAGCATAAAAATATATATTTAAATTTTTAAGCGGGCGTATTGAAATTATTTAATGTAGTTATTCTTTATTTGTGTAGAACGAATTGTTTTCAAAATGCAGTATACCTTTTTACTTTATGTTTACTAAGTAATTTTCCAACTACCTTATTGAAATTTAAGTTTGGTCATATTATTTATCTATTTTCTTATCAAGTATACAGAATAGTTTGTTTCACACTTATCAATTATCTCACGGCTATTTGAACAGTCCCTTCTGAGTTTTCGTTCAGCTTGTACATTACTATTATTTTGGGAAATAGAATACATAAACATAATAACTTTCATAAAAACCAAATGAAAGATGTATTATGCATAAAGTACAAAATTTTAAAAAGTATTCTTAATACTAAAATGAAAATAAATCCTTTAATTGAAATTATTTTTATTTTGAATTTGGACAATTTTTTAATGCGATAAAAAATTTATATAGAATCTAACATTTTACTTTTTATTTTAAAAAATCTGTTTATTAATTCATATATTTCTAAAAAAAATAATAGTTATTATATCACACTAAATAATAATTTTTTATTTATTATACATTTCTTAAAGCTTGAAATTACTATATAAACTTATAATATAGCTAATTAAATTAATTAACTCCGTATAAAGATTTAATTTAATTCAATGTATCCAATATTTTCTATTAACAGTAATAGATTGATGAATTTTTTCAAATACAACACCATAAATTATACACGTGTATTAAATATTTAAAATACGTTAGTGTGAAGTACAACGATGATCAAATATTAAAATGAGTTCTTTAATCATTTATGGAAATCCATTAACTATACTTTTAATTTGCCAAATTATTACTTACGGTATTATTAGGTGTGAGTAAATAATATGTTAAAGTTCCGGTCCCAATGACGCTCACACTAGCTGCTAATAATTTTCGAGTTGTCATTGTATGCACTAATTAACTGCTTAGAAGTTCTTAAATTCTGTAACAATAATTTAGAATACAAATGAAAATGCGTCTAAACGTAAATAAAAAAATTATTTATTGAACAAATAGACAAGACAAAGTGTAACATTGCAATTTTTTGAAGATTTTCAAAATAAGACAGCTATTTAAAAATCTTATTTTGTTATATTTTCATTAATGTGATTAATATGAAATTATGACTCAATTTTTTCGATCTACCCCGATATATTCTTTAATGACATTTATTGTAATATATGAATGCATAAATAATTAAAAAAAATATGTTTTATCATTTTAAATTGGAATAAATTTCAAAACATTTAACATAATTCATTCATTCAATATTACATATAATTGACTAAATTAAATTATTTATATTAATTTATATGAATTTTATTACAACATATGTAAATAAACATTATATTTACTGTAGGCAGATCAGTATATAACAGGAAAAATATAATCGTCTTTCATATATAAACAATAATATTGAAAATAATGAATTGATTTATTAGCTTTCTAAACAGAAGTAAAAATTGGAATAATATATTTTTAATGCTATAAAGAAATTAAAATATTTTTCCAATTTATATTCTAAATTATATAATAACCGAAGTTTGTTGAATAAATAATACTTATAAATATTACAAAATTAGATCTTGTTTTACAATGCTGATCAATTAATAATCATAAATTATATAAAATATTGGTTCACATTATTTTATAATAAGTAAATTTATAATAAGCAAAAAATCTGTATTAGAAATTTATATATAAATTATAAAAATAATTCTTCTAATTGCTCAATATTTATAATTAGGATATACTAATGGCAATATAGCATAATAGTATACGTTCGTTTTTTATTATAACACATAATTACCAAGTATTTAAAAGATTATTTTTAACTTAATTATCCATATAAATTAAACTATTTTAAATGTTGAAATAGCTAATTATTATTTGTTTTGAAAATAAGACGGTTAAAACAATGTTATCTTTAGAAGATATTTTATTAAAATTGAGTATTAAATTCAATATTTATTATTGTTAAATTTCACGTATAAATTTTATTAAATTATTAGAGTTACTCATTTAATTTAATAGTAAATAGAAAGCTTATTAAAAAATATAAAATATATAATATTTAATGCAATCAGATTGAAATATTAATTAAATATAAGATTTATAACAATTAATAAATGAATATTTGTTATAAAAGTAAATTTTTGTACTAAAAATCTATAAATCACAATCAATTTATAATTTAATAACAATATCATGTTTTTCTTTTTTCTTCTTACCATTTTATTTTTATCAAAATCTACACAATTGTTACACACTTACATCAGTTTTTTTGTACATAGATACATTTTTTATGCATAAAAAGAAAAATATTGTATAAAATTATCTGCATACTCTCGATATCAAATTTCAACAGTAAATGTATTGTTCTAAAAAATACCCTTTACTTCAAAATACCTAAAACTACTGTTTTGAATTAAAGATAAGAAGTTATAAAATATATTAATAATATTAGAATTTAATCAGAAATTATAGATTAAATTATAATTGTGCATTGAGCTATAATGTTATATGTTCAAAAGCATTGTAATCTTAATATATGTGAACGGTTTAAAATTACGTTTTACATTATTTTATATATTGTATATTACGTAATATAAGTATATTTTATGTAATGTATTGACCAAATATTTAGTTATTGTTTTATTTATAAATGAATAAAGCAAATAGTAATAAAATGTACATGCATATGATTTTCTATTTTCTAACGTATTTTAATTAATTACTTAAAAACGTATACTTTATTTAGTTTATTTATATACTGTTGTTCATTTAAAATAATAATAATTTACACTATCGCAAAAAAATTTTTAACCAATAATGAAAACGATCATAAAATTAATTATAAAAAATATAGATAATCATGAATCACTTAATTAGGAACATTTCATTAATTTACAAAACAACAAGTACTTTATAATTATTATTTTTATTTCACTTAATTTTAAATACTAGGGTCGAAGTAACAATCAGAAAAATTAAACATTTAAGAAATTTTGATAAATATTTATTTTATTTATATATAATTCTTAAAAAACAAAGTAGAAAGAAAACCCACTTTAAATACCGAAACTAAATTTAAAAAAATAACGTATAAGAATGTATTCCTTAACATTATTATTGAATCAGTTTCTTTTACTATTTTTTAGTGGTTGCTAATAAAAATCATCCGATATTAATAAAAAATTATATATAAATTAATTCTTTTAATTCAAAGCATTGGAATCAATTTCATAAACTAAAACTGTGCATTATTTTTTGCCTTAAGTTGAATTACAAAATAGAGTTTTATTGCGTCTAAAATTATAAAAGCGAATGACTAACATTAGTAATTTATTTTTAGATTATTTTTTAATAATCTATGGACAAGTCTATTAACACTATGACATTAAGAGCAACTAACAATAATGCTATCCGATTGTACAAGTTACTTGCTGCAGTGAGGTGTATGTGATAAAAATAATGCAGAATGTTTAAACTCTTAACAAAAGATTATTGGCAACTTCACGGACTTACATAAATGATACTAAAACTCGAAGACGAGAGCAAATATTAAAATCTTTTTGACTCATTAATGACACATTTCTATGTAAGATTTTTATTATAATTAAAAAATACACCATAATTATCATTATTACATAAAACAATACTAAAATCTATAAAAATTATCAATTCTTTTAATATTATCTACAGCATTCCAGAAATTTTTTATGTTAATTTACGTAGATTTAAGTTTATTAATTTTTATACCTAATTTTTTCAATTTTTTATTTCAGAAAATATTAGTTATTGATCAAAATAAATTGCATTTAAGGTAGTTAAATTGATATTGATAAATATAATTAATACTGTAATAGATAGGGAACAATATAATAATATAGTTGAAGCATACCAATGTTTTATTTATTTTCAAAATAATTTTTGATAATGCTTTTCAAACACGTATAAAATATAATTGGTAGAATTAAAATATATTGATCAATGATTTATATTCAAAGCAATCATAAAAGATTTATTTTATGAAAATATAATAGATATTATTATTATTAAAATTCTAATGTAATAAAAATTTTAACTTTTATTATTATTTAAAGTTTATTAAAATTTATTATGAATATTTATTCAAATTTTAAGTTATTTAATAATAAATATTTTATAACAAAGAAAACACATTAGGAGATAATAGTTAATTAAAAATTATAAATAAATAATTTATCATAAAGAGTTTATAATAAATGTCAAATTGATCAAGTACAGCATTATTTATAATTTTATTGATGAAAATTGAAATGTATTATTAATAATATTTAATATAACAATTTATTTTTGTTTTCAATATATTTAAAGAGTTTTCTATTTAGATAAAAAGCGTTCACTTTTTATTACCGTATTTTTATAACAATCGGATTCTTTTTTAGACTATAATTATATACAATGTAAATGTTGCATACTTTTGATATGTTGAGATATTATATTTCATAGTATATATTATAAAATTATTTACATATGTAATGGTAGTAATTAAATAAAATTAAATAAAATTTTTCTTATTTTATCCAAGTTCAATTTTTTTTTATATGTCAATATTTAAGATGTAATTACAATATATATTAATTTTAGAGAATTTTATCTTAAAAATTATTTAATTGTAATGTACTTAATGTAAATTTGAATAACCGAAATATATCTAAATTATGAAAAATTAGAAAATAAATAATATTAAAGCATTGTTAAAAATAAATGCTATAAAAATTTAATATTTAAAAATTTAAGTATTTGATTTTTTTCATTTAATTAATACAAAATTTAGAAAGTATATAATAATTATATAAATTTAAATTAAATAAATATTTAAATACATCGTTAAATCTATCATATCGAGTCAGTTAAAAATAGAAAAATTATATAATGATATTAATTATTTTTTATATACTTACTTTCAATATAATTTTAAATAAAAATAATATAAAAAATAAGACTTTGCGCTTATTTAAAAAAAATTTCTTTAGCGTAGACATAATATTTTTATAAGTAATTTTATTTATTAAAAAGCATATTCAATGCATTATCAAAAATTATGCGTGTCGTATTTACATCAGTGTATAAATGACGCTGCCGAAGGAAAATTTCATATTCAAATCTTATTCGTATTGTCGTATAATACAGAAAAATTTTAATAACTCAATTAAAAATGATAAGAGTTGTCTATTATGTTGCAACGTTAAACGAAAATAGCGTAGAATCTTGTGCCAAGTGCTCATTTCTCCCTTCGGTAACGCGATCTAAAAAGAATAAAAACCACAGTACATAAAAATTGGTACATAAAATATATGTACCAATGATTATTAGTTGTTGCTTTTATCTGATTAATTTTTCCAAGATTTGTAATTGAATTTTATTTTCAAGAATCATTTTATTTATTTTTGTGGGACTTAATAATACAATTAATTAAATATTTATATAAATTTAATCACGCAAGGTAAATAATAATATAAGAATATATTTGTTTTTAATATTTTTTTAATCGTTATTTTTATTTTTTTTTTCGCAGTAAAAAATTGGTATAAATTAATTCGTATATTATGGTAAAGATAAAATTGTTTCTAATTAAGCATTTTCTTCTTTTTTTTTATTATACAACTAATTTGTAAAATTGAATTACAATCAAACTTCTATAATTCCACCTAAGTTTTATAAGTAATTGACAACAATAATCACAATTATCAATTTATTTAGTGGCCCACATTAAGAATTATAATTTGAATGAGAACTAATGAAATTAAATTATTTTAACAACTTCGGTGCATTAATTATAAGTATTAGTTGGAGGGCATAAAATATTAATAATTACGCATAGAAAAATAAATATTTTATTAATGTCGCTTTAAAAAAGCAAGTACATAAAGGCATTTGTAAATTGTACTTCGATTATTACAATTTTGTCCAACAAAATATTTTACACTTTAACAACTAATCAAACATGCAAAAGTTATAAAAATTAAAGTATTTACATGATTTTATTTTATTAGTAAAACATTGGGAAATGATTTGCTATTAAACATTTTCTTGCTATCTTGCTATTTTGATAAATTATAAATTACATTAATTTATTAACAAATTTAGGTATTCCATTGTATATCTAATTCATAATTATGACAACATTCACATAAGGAGAGTAATCAAATAAACAATGCGTTTAAATTATAATGCCATCGTGTCTCATATTTTCTACTTTTCAAAAATTTCTCAGCAAACGTCCAATAATAGAAATTCACTACACAGACAATAAGTGCCGTAGCATTCAAAAAGCACATGCTTTCCACTGGAAATTTGAGCACTGTATACGAACTCATTGCTACGTATTTAAAATTTCGTATGAAGGCCGAAAATATTGCCTTTAGCTGTAAGCGTCGGAAATCGGATTGCACAACCATAACGACGCGTGTGTTGCGAGTTAAACGACAATGTAACCTTGACTGGGGATTCCTGCTACCACGATGCCTTAGCTGTTAACAACGATTCACGCGATCGATACGACACCATAAGCTATCGTCATAAAGTCAAAGATTACCATTGGCAGCACTTTTGATTTTCCCCACTTTTTTTTATCACTAAGCTGATATTACTTCAAGCATTTCAACATTAGAATATACAAATTTTTGTTTAGGAGGAAAAATGTTTGTAAAATACGTGTACATATATACGCTATGCCAATGGGTGTTCTATTAAATTAATTTTTTTAATAATTTTATCAAAATTTCAAGAACTATCAACAACCTTAGATGCAACATTGAATGTATGATTTCGAAGATTATTATTATAATAATATATTAGAAGTTCTATGGACTGTTTTTTTTCCCCCATTTTTACAAAATTCGTTGACAGAGATTCGGTAAAAATGTTTATAAATGTAATATATAATTTGTGGGCTAGTAGGTGTGCGTGAATTTGTAATTGTAAAGCTCTTCAGTTATATAAAACACGTCGATATATTATTATATAAAATATATAATTGTAAAAATACGTAGTAGTAAATGTACGCAATAAAGAATCTTTTTTTCTATAAATGATTTAAGAAATAATAAAATAAAAAATTTATAAAAAAAAATTGTATAAATATTTAAAGTATGATTAAAGCGATATTAACAAATGATAAAGTAGTGCTTGGTGTTACCTTATCTTCTATATCTTTAGATAATATAGTAATATATTTTTAAATAAACACAACAACATTCGCTACCATATCAATAAAAGTGTAATTTAAGATTTAATAAATGAACGGAAATTATATAAGCAATTTTATTAGAAAAATAATAAAATTATAATGCATAGCTTAAACATAGTTTAAACATCGATTCCAAAGAGAATAATATTTCAATCATAATTTTTAATGTTCTTGAAGAATATTATATTTCCAATTCTCTTTTCCCTCCAGCCCCCTTCGACGCCCTCTCTCTCTCTCTCTCTCTATATATATATATATATTACATATTACATATTGCATGTATATGTATCTATGTAAAAAAAAAATTACAACTTTTTGCCAACTGATATTACCGAGTCATTATCAATTTGAATAATCGAATGGATCGATTCCGACCGCTCTTGGCTCTTTCAAAACTACAAGGCCGACAAATACCTCACAATCTCAGATATAAAATCAAACAAAATCGTAATCGTAATCGTTAATAGCGCTACTACCGTGGTTGGACAATTTAAAATAAAAATACCACTTTTAACACATTTTAACACATAGCGCCATCACTGCGATCAATTACATATTTTTTACACTTGAAGCTTTCATTAGAAAAAAAATAAGGTTATGTTGATTTAGGCAAAAAGCTCGGAGCGCGAATTTTTTGCATAGCCCGCACGTTACGTTTACTCGAAAAATGTCCAAATCCTTTGCAGCTTGCAGCACACGAAAGTCCACAGAGCGAATTTACAAATAGAGTTAAAAAAAATAACAACGTCGCGACGCAAAACACCGAATAATAAAATGAATCAAGCGTTAGAAAAGATCGCCTATCACTCCGCTTCAGAAATACATTTAGCCGTAAGACCATCGAAGCGTAAACGTTAGAAACGTAAATAGCATACCGGAAAAATGCGATAATCTGCCTATAGAAGATCCACGTTTTTTTTTTTTTTTTTCTTGAAAGAATTCAACCTTCGTGCCGGGATAAGGTCGAAAAATCGATGTCAAGCAATAGGCTTAGGGCCCCATAAGCGATGGAACATGGCACATCCGAAGCCCAGCGGCGCTCGACACGGTCTCGTGCGCGCCGTCCTTGAAGCCAATTAATTATCCACCAAGTAAAGCAGCCTTCGCCGCGGCGCACTCGCGCGCAACAGAGAATCTAGCTACAGTCGACTCGTGCTCCTCACACGTCCCGCGACACACGCAGAAAGCCACGGGAAGGCGGAAAATCGGATACTCACGCTCTCGCTTGCTCGCTAGACTCCTGGCCGAATCGCAGCCGATGGATCGTAGACAATGGTCGCGGCGACTCCTGCTGGATCCGCACCCGCCCACGAAACACAGAGCGCAACTCAGCGAAGCAGACGGGAATGAGTTTAGCACTGCGTACCTTCGTCAGCTTGGCGGCGTCGTCTGCAGCGTCGGTTCGCGGCATTGGACGTCGTGAGTGTAACAGGCACTCGGACTCCGCTCCTTCCAATCAAAAGCCGTACAATTCGTACACGTGCTCGTGCCGAGTAGGGCGGCTAATCTTGGTTTGATGTTCTGTTCGCACTTCGGCTGTGGAGGAGCACGAGCACATGGATTGTTGGGCTGGTTGAGCTGAGTGGTATGATACTGAGTGGAGTGGAGAGGGAAATTGGCTCGTTTGTTTGGGTGCTGGGCTTCACGTTGTTAGACTTCGAGCGGGGAAATTCAAAATCTGCCTTGGCGTGGAATTGAGATAAGTGGCATTTCGGATTACTTGGCTGTTGTGGCGCGTGGCGATTGTGTCGTGAGGTGCGCCCGAGCGCGCGGTGTGCAATGCGAGACTTATTGGCTGCGGGCAAATTTGGCAAATGTTTGGCTAAATTTTAAGCTGCGAGAAGTGCGAAATTTCAGTATTCTTTCTGTCGTTAAGGCGCTGCGCTTCTATGGGTTGTATGCGCTCGTATCTCGTAATGTACATTGATGACTTTTTTCTTGGCGTCGATTTGACTAAGAGCGCCACTTCCTATGTCAATATCAAATTTAAAGAATTTTGAAATATTTACTTTATGCGCATATGATAATGATAAGGTTGAACAAAACAAAAAATACTTTACAAATATCTTTTATTGTTTCGATTATTTTTAGGCTGAATATATAATTTAGTAGCTTATGGAAGTATTTGCGTTGGTAATCAATTAGAGCTTATAATTCTTATTCTATTTGTGTTTTAAAGATACATCCTTACCGCTCACGTATAAAAACATTCCATCCGCGCGTAATCGTGCAATAGTAAATTATTTATTAATTTACAATTTTATAATTCGTTAGTGCATTACATTTTGAAAAAGCTTACCTCTTCATGTAAACTCACTTTATCATCATAATTCATCCATTAGGTATTTAATACATTTCGGATGTGTATTTTAAGTTATTATATTATTTCATTATTTATTTATTATGTTTTCATTTTAAGTACTGATTCAGCATGCAAGTTAGTATTAAATGATTATAATTTTTTTCCTTACATTACATCAATATAATACATTAAAATAAAGACCTCGTGTAAGGTCCGAGATATTATTTTAACAAAACTGAAAATTTTATGACAAATTTTCAATTATGCTATTCTGAATTATTACATAAAAAGTTGTGATTGCACAAATCAAACTAAAAATATTTAAAAATCAATCAAAGGAATCCTATGTTTTAAAACTGTAAGTTAATGTATTAATTGTTTCATTTTTATCATTTTCATAAATTATGATATTGAAGTTCCTATAAAAATAGTTAATGGGATCAAATTACTTTACATGCAAATAGAATAATACAAATTTACTATTTACTTTTGGTCTCTGAAAAGTTAAGTATTAAAACGTATTATTGTAATTTATTAAAATGAATAGGGAGATCTAAAATACACTTAAAAAATTATAAATATTGATAAATAAACGAATTTATATGAATTAATTTTATTCCATTAAAATATTTATGTTTGCCTATTGTTATTTTAATACAGTGCATTTTGTACAAAAATATTTGTATAATTTTATAAATCTGTATAAATAATAAATGTCTGTAAAACGTTCTTATAAATTAAAATCGATTACAACAAAAAAGTATATATAGTAATGTATACTTTAAGTACACAACTTCTGTAATAATGAATTAAAATACTCAGTATTTATAATCAATGATTATTAATGCGTGTTGTTTGACGTAAACAGCTTACAAAGAAATGTCTTATATTTTATAAGCTACTGCAGTTAAATAGAGATAAGAACTTTAAACGATTCGACGTATGTATGAAATATTGTGTGACATACTTAAGATTTACTTCTGAAAGAAAAAAAATTTTAATTCAAAATAATCAATGAATTTCTTTTTAAATTTCTTTTAAAAAATTATTAAAAAATTAGAAATTGTAAAAAAAATTTTATTTGTTAGAAATTTTGTCTCAAACATCATAAAGTTAATTACACTTCGATATACAGTTTTTTTTTTTATGTTAAGTGCATCGAGTTCCACAAACAGACATTTATGCACCAATTTTTTCTATTTCATCGGCATCTTCAGCATCTAAAAAGTGAATTTTTTTCTTAAAATGTCGTTCGATGTCTTTACAGATTTGCATTGCATGTGGCGAGTCCACCAAGTTTATCGCAATGCCAGATTTGCCAAATCTTCCTGTCCTTCCAATTCTATGGAGGTAAGTTTCACAGTCTGCACGTTTATTTTGATCCATTGGCAGATCAAAATTTACTACAATTGTTACTTGTTCTACATCAATTCCTGTAATATAATTTTTATATAGACAAATGAATAAATATATTAATCATTAGTTTCAATAAAAATATATTATTGAAAATGAGAAAGATTACCTCTTGCAAGAACATTTGTTGTAATTAAAACTTTCTCAAGCCCTTCTCTAAATCTATCAAGTACAGAAATCCTTTCAATAACCGTGAGATCACCTGATAAAATAGCTACAGCGTGTCCATCTTTGATCATTTTCGCAGATAACCAAGTTGCAGTTTTTCTTGTCTGTAAAGATCATTTTATATTTCAAACACAATATCTATTTAACAGAAAGTAAATATTTACATTTATGCAATACTGACATGACAAAATATAATCGCTTGACCAATGGTAATAACACCATAAATATTTGTAATGGCTTGATATTTTTCATCAATATCTTTACATTTAACATAATATTGTTTAATGTTATCTAAACTCTCTTCTTCCTTTAATAATCTTATAATAATAGGATTGCTAACAATTATTTCTGCAAATTCCATTACTTCTGGCTCATAGGTTGCGGAAAAGAACATCATTTGACATGTAGGAGATAATAATCTAATGAATAGAATAATTTAATCCATAGTAATGTGTGTAAATTGCAATATAATGAATCTTTTATTTTATATATTTATATATATAGTTTATGTAAAGTACGCATTGAACTGCTAATTTCATAATGCATTCCATAAAAATTGTCTTACTTGTGTATTCTAATACATTGATCTTGATGGCCCTGTGTTGCAATCATTACATCAGCTTCGTCCAAAACGAAAACCGATATCTTTTTCAAATCAAAAAATTTGAATTTGATGGCCCAATCCAATACCTTTCCAGGTGTACCTATGATTATGTGATCTTCTAGTTTGGACCCTCTTGATACTGAAATTACAAATTTATGGTTTGAAATGTTTCAATCCAATTCTTCTATCATTCCTCAAAATAATTTGTATAGAAAATCAATTTAATAGAATTTAATAAAACAAAAGTCTTATTTTCATAATTACATTTACCAGTCATATATGTACGTTATTGTTCATTTTAAAAGAGAGAGTCAAAAACAATCTTAATATATGCATTCATACATTGTATAAATTTAATACATTAATAATTAAAACTAATTGTTTTAATAACAATTATTTTTAATTACAAATAGAAATATGATATAACTTGATATTGCTACATAATGTTTAAGTAGTACAATAATTGTTAAGATTTTAGATAAATCTGAGTTAAGTAAGCTGTTATATATAAGAAGTAAATACATACTTCTATATAAAGAAAATTAATACTATGCTAAATGTTGAAACTTAACAAATATCTAAAATACTTGCAAATTATTTTCTTTTGGATAATAACTAAAGAATAACATATTATTTAGTAATTTTAGTTTAATTAATATATTCACAAATAGAGCAGTTTATATATGAAATTATAAATAATTCAATCTCAACATTTATTTTAAGTACTTTTAATTTAACGTAAATGATGAGATGTCATTGTCTTTGAAGTGTTTAATTAAAAAATAAATTAATTTTAATTTATTTTTTAAACCAGATTCAAAAATACTTAATTGATAATTAATTTAAAAGTTTATCTTGCAACAATACAGTTATAAAAATCGTTATACAAATGTAAAGTAAGTTAAATACGAATAATTACATTCTTCTCCTCTAACAGCATACTTAAGTTTAATCTCGGAACAAAATTGTGACATTCTAGCTGCTACTTCACCAGTTTGAATTGCTAGTTCATACGTTGGTGAAAGACAAAGTACTTGCGGATACAATTTTGTTGAATCTACTCTGCTCAACATTGCTAATACAAAAGCTGCAGTTTTTCCAGTACCAGACTGTGACTGAGCAATCATATTTTGTGGCCTATCAAAGACAAAATATTAAAAGAAAGTAATTAATTTCTATGTATATTATGGTGTTGTTTTATTATATAATCATATTAATATTTATGCATATAAAATATCTATTCTAGTAACTAAAATGTATGTCCAATATAGCAAATTAAACTTATTAATAAAATGAAACCATATAAATCTGAATAAAACAAAATATAATGAATATAACTAGTTTTTAATTTTATTAATAAAATATATCCAACACTAAGCCAAATATTCATAAACAATTTAATTTATGATTAGTTAAATTATTTATAAAATAAATTTATTGAATATCATTTATGGAACTTACGGATCTGCTAATAATGTGGGTAATGCTGTTTCTTGAATTTTTGATGGAGTATTAAAGCCCATGGCATAAACGCCTCTAAGTAGTTCTGGCTTTCTAAATACAATTTATATGAAAATTACAAATGTGTCCCTTCAAATAATTTCAAAAAAAAATTTTAAATATACAAACAAATGCAAAGCTTCAAAACTTTTTATACTATATAAGGGAGAATTGGGATTTTTTCGTTGAATATCCAGAGTTTTTGTTGTCTCTACAAGTCCTTTTCTAATAATTTTTTGTAATAAAGAAGTTTCAGCCGCAGATATTTGCTCTTTTCCATCTTCAGTTACCGCAGTTGATTGCTCTGTATTTTCAGTTGTTTCGCTAGTTGGTTCACTTGGTTTTTCAATTTCTAAATTCGTCACCTACAAGGTCAAAAAACAAATGAAATGCACAATGAAATCGTGAATATTATTGATAAATTAAGCGTCAGCAAAGGCAAAACAGCAAACACGTTTTACATTAAATTTGTCGATTATTATTTTAATTTTTGAAACTCATAAAAAATTATTCTCTCAAATTTCTGAAACTTTCAACTCTGTATTAAATCAAGTTTAAATATAAATTTATGCCGTGAAAGACTTTTGTTAATCATTCCACCACTTGCCTTTAATGCCAAGTTCTCCTGCTCTTCCGCATACTTTCCCCAATCCATTTTTGTCGTAGACATTTTCACATAAAAATTTATCAAAATAAAAAAAACAGCTTCCCAATGAAAAAATTAATTGATTATAACCAAAAGGCCTCTCACTAGTATATCATGAAAAGTATTTTTACAATACAATTGTCCATACTCCACTTCCAGAACGTAAATCACACCGCTTCTCGCTCTATCCCTCACAGTGTACTAGTGGTAGTCTTAATTTTGGACAAAATGTGGCCGTTGCCACTAGATGGCTGACCCAAGCCTTCTCACCACCTTTACATCCCAAGATGGAATTATTATACACTAAATAACCTCACGGTCGAAAAAGTTAACTGGGTTGCCGGCTTCTGGTAATACAGTCAACTTTATCGATGATTTCAGCGCTTTGTTTATACGAACACGTTGGTAAATAATAAACAACGAGTAGAGCCCATACTCGAATTGTAAATGAAAGCAGATAAAAGATCGGGGAAAATGTCACTGGCCCGAGCTTAATACTAATTTCAGCATTGATAAGGAATGCGATAAAGGGGTCGAGCGGGGGAGGTAGGAGGAACGTAGTAGAATAATTTTTGTAATTGCGCATGCTGGCGGGGCAGATATGGAGATTAGTTGTTGCAGGCGCGCTGATTTGAAAATGTTGGTTAATAATGGAGTCGGTATTAGGAAAAACCATTAGCACAACCATTACGAAAATTTTAAACCTTTTTTTTTTTTTTAAGAAATATCAGCAGTGTTAAGCTTACGAATAAAATGAAAACAAAAGGCATTATTACGGATTCAATATAAATTATTTCTATTATTTATATCCTTTATTATTATGTTGTCCTTTCTGAAATGTCTACTAGTCATTAGCGTAACAAATGAATTAACTAAAATAAATAAAACAATGTAGCAATTTTGCCTCACCGCCTAGAAAATACGCTTGCGAGTGGTATAACGGAAATTCGTATAAAAGATTTTCTCAATGATTCCAATAAAAAATCATATTGATTTCGAAAATAAAAAAGAATCGTTATTAGCACTTTAGACACTAATAAATTTTAAGGGTTAATAGATAACGAAATATCAGATTCAATATGGCCTTCCACAATGACAGCCGTTTACCTTTCGACAGCAATGCGAAAGGTAAGTAAACTCTTGGCGTAAACTTATTAATTATACTCATACGAATCTTAATGTTAACAGGCATAAATACATCGTTTACAGAAAAAAATGAACAGTCAACTGCAGCATCAAACAAATACGCTAATTGCTTACGGTAATATTCTTGCAAGTCAAAATATGTTTATCGATTTGTATAACATTGCTATTCGTGTGACTCGTTTTAAGAATCCCAGAGGGTACGACTTGGCCGAAAATACCTGAACGAAGAATTCATAAAAACAACGTTGTTAATAATGCTCAAGCACCATATATTATAACGTTAATTAGAAAACCTCAAAAATCTAAAAACGCCCAGTTACACACGCAGTAGGTTCTTCATTAATTTTCCCTTTAAAATGTTATATTCATTATGCGAAGATACGAAACACTTTTATAATTGCAAAATTTAACAAATTAAGTAATATATTTATAAAAATTTAACCGACGGCAATTAAATAATTTCCTATAATTTGCATATACTTAAAATTCCTCACACTGCACATATTCGTTTTAATAAATTTTAATTTTAAAAAATTGCATTTAACTACAATCGTTCGCGCAACAATAGTACAAATTTCTATGAAAATAATATGCATATTGTATTATGTACGATATAATATTTATTTACATAGATTTATGAAAACCACGCCAAGAACATAATAATATATGTAATAATGTTTCAGCATTTCGGACAACTATTATAGTACAAAATATATCTCTTTCTCCAGAGTCTTTGTTTTATTTAGTTCCAAACGTATATTATATATTTAATACTTAATAATAAATATTTTAAAATATATAAATTTAATGCTTACATATTATAACTAATATAAATAGTTTCAAACTTCATTTATAAAAAACATCATAATATACGTGCAAGAATATGGAATTTTTTATTCAGTACAGAATAAACCATCGAACTCGAGGAAATAAAAATTTTAATTTATTGAAAATATAATTATTATAAGTAAATATTCTTAAATGTTTAAATAATTTTAATTTTTCCGACAATTTTTCACGCACTGTGGTAATATCGATTATAAAATACAAATTAAATATTAAATTAAACTTTAAATGATTTTTTAAAACGTCAGTTTCCCTTTTGATCAATAAATAAGATACTTATGTCATAAATGTTAATTAACATGTTTATAAAATTAATTGTCATAGTATATTTGTAATATAAAAGTTAAATAAAATATAGTTTATAAACGCGCGTGTGTGTGTGTGCGCGCGCCCGAGTTTTACATTTATATACAATTGGTTTTCACAGGCTGATTACACAACAAGTAAATTCTACCAATCCATTAAAAAGTAATGAAATTACGTTAAGCGAGAAAATGCAAAAAGAAAAAATGTAAATTACAACTAAGTATAATCTAAATTATAGTAACATTAATGATATATTACACGAGGTTTTTAAATTTTAATTTGAGTAAATTTTAGCCATGCAAAGAATGTGATTAATTATAATGACAAAAATAGTAATGAAATAAGTACTGAGCAGAACAGAGTAAATCCACCCAAACAATTTAATGCAGATGATAATTATAAAGACACTAGTAAACTTATAGCAACTCCTAATAAAGAAGTGAATTATGTATCAGAGAAAATATACAATCCAAATGCTAATTTCCCACAGGTATTTAATATTATAAATATTTAAGTAACTATGAATATATTTTATTATTGTTATTGTTGTTGTTGTTGTTGTTGTTGTTGTTGTTGTTGTTGTTTTCGACGTCGTTAACTAATTGTATTAAGAAGTACAATTTATAGAATTATACAGATTTAAAAATGTCAAACGATTATCAAGATAGTATCGGATCAAATAATAATAACGAGCTTTATTCAACTAATATTAGCAGACGTAATTAATAACAATATATTTTTAATTAATACGAGTTATATATTTTTCATTTTTTATATTTATATTTAATATATATTATAATAAAATCTATTTAATATCATTTTTAGAAAGAAAAGAAAATAATACCTCGAATAATAAAAGTTCGCCTCTTCAAAAAAAGAAAGAATTCAACAATTATCAACAAAGTAAATTATAATATCATTATCATTATAATACAGCGTGAGCAATTTTGTACGCATAATGCAAAATAGCATAGAATGTACATCAAATAATAGTTCGAGTGACAATTGCAATTACCAAATAGCGTAACACGTTACCGAATCAAATGTCATTTATTATTAACTATAGCTACGATTTCAAAATAAAAAAAATAAAAAAACCCGTAAAATGTATTATGTGCATTATCGTTATACAGTGTCGAAACGCGAATGGATGGCAGAAAAAATGCGTCAAACTCAATCGTACTTGTCGGAAACAACAGATTCGGAAGTTTCTTCGTCGGACACGACCGAGAATGACCAAATAAAAATGATCCTCGAAAGGCAGATCCAGACTTCCCATAAGAACCTGAACTGCTGCAATAATAAAGCTCTGAAGTATCCGCACATCAAAAAAGAAGCTGGATTGTGCTCCTGTAAGTACTGAGAGCTCAGGCGCCCTGCTACGCTCGCAACTTCCACCCCGTAATATTGCGTATCCTCGTTACCTCGTAGGTTCGCAACACGCAAAATTGCGGACGTCAAAGAAACCCGCACATCACTCGGAGCCCCAAATAGAAAGTTCATTCAACTCGCGACAATGCTCGACAGCCCATGGTAACGGTCTGCACTGCTGCACCAAGGACTTTCATCGGGTGGCCTCGGACTCCGACTGCAGAGCAGTAATGTACAAGAGCGAGATACCGCGACGCTGCAAGGAACAAGACTACGACCAGGACCATCTGCGTAACTTTGACGATTTGATCAATTACCAGGATACCCTCGAAGCGCTGCGGCCACGTAAGAGCGAGGAGACGAAGCAGAAGGAGATTGGCTTCAAAGCCCAAAGGGCGTTTCAAACGAATTTCTTCAATGGTTTGAAGAAAATGAGTAAGAAGAAGAACAACCAAGAGGAAAGCAACTTAAGGCAAATAATGCAGGGTGCGCCCCAGGAGAAGAGGCGAAAGTGTAAGAGCGAAGTCATTAACAGCTGCGACAACGATGCCATTTACATTTTATCGAGCTTGGACGGCCGAGATGCGTAAGTGATACTTGCCATCGTATTTATCAAGTCATTTATGTATAATTCAACTCGATGTTAATTTATTAAGGCGTAATAAATGTGTGACATAACAAATGTTATATTGACTCCGAAGCCAAAGCAAAAAAGTTAAGATTTAAATTTACATGAAAATAGCGTGATAGCTAATAGAATTAATAACGACAAAATGGGAACGTATAAAATTATTTCTGCGAAAAGAAAACAACTAGGAAACTCAAACTATTTAACTATTTAAAATTATCTTCTTAGTGCTATGGTGTTGCACTACAATTTTTCATACCGATTGTGAAATTTGTGTGAAATAAATGATAAGATCAAAAAATTGCTAAAAAAATTTCTTGTCCATGTAACATTCGTCATAATGTATTATAATGTATAAGCTGATGCATTAGAAGTTGAAGACCATTAATTTTATTTACTAAAAACGAACTCTGAAATATCTTAACTGGAAATAACTTTCAAATAAATATATTGTACGTGTAGAACATTAAAATTTCTAGTTTAAAAAAATATATCCGCTCAATAATCTCATTAGAATTTAATGCTTATAATCTTATTGAATTATATAATACGTTCTTAGAAATCCGAACACTTCTATTGCTACGGGTAGTATTCCACATGATAAACGTGACTCCAGACATGACAATTTTGAAACATTTCACGAATTGAGCATTAAGAAAAATACAAGTTTAATAAATGACAATGAAAACAATGAGCAAGAAAGGATCGATGCAAACAATCATCTTTTGAAATTGAAAAGAGCGGGTACAGATTATCGTCATATTGTTAATATGCATTTGATTAATTGGATTTTTTTCTTTCAACAGTCTTTCTGGGATCCATACTTTATGCTTTTATTCTATCTTTACCAACACTTTATGAGTATTTCTTTTATGAGGAAGAGTATGACAGTTACGAAGAACAGTCTTATATCGAGGTTATACTAAAATACGTGGTTTCGTCATTTCAAGAGGCATTTAGTGGCTTCTTCGATTTTATTAGCAAAGTATTTTTTCAATCAGTAAGTCTGGCAAGACGAAATTTTAAAATTTAGTATAACTTTTTCTAAAGTATTATTCTAAAGTATTTAACGTCAGTGTTTTTTTATAATTTTTAAACATTTTCAGCGTGCATGTAGAAAGTGTCATTAACCAATCGGTGAAACCGTCAATTAATCCAATGAACATACTTACCTTCGTAATATTTTATCATGGTTGATTTTAATAATTTTGAATGGATTTATTTAACAACTTTTCTATCTTTAATATATATTTATTATATCTAAGCCAATCCATTTTGTAATATATTTGTCCAAATAAACATCCAAGGAAGAAATACTATGGAGCCAAAAATTTATTTCTTCATGTGCATATATTCTAAGAATAAATAGTGCCATTCTCCTTATATGTCATTTTTATGCATTTAAGCATTGTAAATGAATATGTCGGGAAAATATTTCATTTTTTGTATATTGATAGTTATATTGATCTATGAGGTAATTACCGAGTTATTATGTTCGATCGATACGAGTGCATAAAAAACCGTGAAAGTCAAATGTAAACAAATTAAACACACATGTTTTTATATACAGCTAACTAGTTATTTTTGTGCTGCAGTATAAAAAAAATGTATTAGTCTACACACTTATAATTTACATTGCATAAGATCAATGAATGGCTTCAATAAAAATGACAGCTTCATAAGCATTATTAAATGACGTTATAAAATAAAGTGACAATACTTATAGATGTTTATTTTAAGATGGTGTATATAATTCGTGTAATTTATGTAACCTTTATGAAAATTTAAATGCATTGGATGAATTAATTTTGTAACGGCAATACAATATATACATATATATTATCGCAAACATTGCTTTTGCGTTTGCATAAAATGTCCTGCATTTCATTTCATGTCACGCGTTTGTAATGTTATATAGTACACAACAAGAACAATTGTCATAGTTAACGAGTTTTTCTTCTTTTTTCTTTTTTTACACAATGCAATATAAGAATAAGCAAGAAATATGAGAATGCGTATCACTTACATTTATACGTCAGCTTTCAAAACGCTACACATTCTTCCCCCCCCCCCTGTGTTTAAACTATATCATAATACTTGTAAGCATAGACCTATTTAACATGCGATAATACCTTTAACATAATAAACTCAATATTTTATTCTCATTATAGTAATTTTTATTACCGTAAATAGCTGTTTTATAATATTTTATCGCTTCGTTGTAAATTAATCGATGCTTTAAGCGAGCAAATAAGTAATTGATCAATGGCCTAATAAGCCTGATTGGAATCATCACCGTCATTGATAAAGATCTCGATTAAATCCGCGAGATCGAGCAGCAGGTTTATATTAATTAAAATCTTTTTCGAACATTTAACAAATATTCATAAGCCAGCCTTACGGTAAGGATAATCGTGTGTGATTAAGGTAGGCTGTATGCTGTTGAGCTACAACTATTCGGTAGACTGGTCAAGAAAATAAAGGAAAGTCAGCCATCTGGGACAATGCAGCGAGTTTTAAAGAGACGAAGGTATTGAAGCAGGACCGCCCGTCAGATAGGTCGTCGCAAATTCCGCTTTAACATGGCATTTAGTATGGCGAAGAAGCAAAGGCTAGCAACTCGGCCAACACTCGAATAGCTATGGATAAGTGAAAAGTACCCGACGCTCGTAATTTTGATAAGACGCGCGCCTCCATATCGATCGGGCTCTTCGACCCATCGAACGCGCAGCTCGTCGTCAACCCTTGTCCCCCAGTGGGTTGCCGTTGCAAGGAAGAGAGAGAGCTAGCGAGAGAGAGAGAGAGAGCGAGAGAGAGAGAGCGAGACAGAGAGAGAGCGAGAGAGAGAGAGCGAGAGAGAGAGAGAAAGGACGGAGCGATTATGGCCCCGAGGCTCAAAGGGGAAATCGAAGGAGCTCGTCAACTCGGCTGGCGGGGGGTCGTCGCGTCGCGGGCAGAACTTCCAAGGCGTGGCGCGACGCGGCCTGGTGTGGTGGGGTGGGGCGCGAGATCGCGATGCGAGGCGCGAGGGGCGTGAAGCACCTCGACCGAGGCCTGCGAACCAAGTCGCAGCGAGTCCATTGAATCAGATGTGCTCCGCGAGTCGATAGAGACGAGAGCCGGAGCGACAAAGGAAAAGAGATAACTGCGCTGCGCTTGTCTCTGGGATTTAGTCGGTAAGTGTTGGGCCGGCGAGTCACGTTGCCGCTCCCGCTTTTCTTGCAGCTCGTGCCGCGATCACGAACCGCGGACCGAGCGGACCACGTGTTGCCGTGCCCACGAGGTAGAGACAGACGCGTATAATCGAGCGCGAGCATGAACGATCACGTGACGGAGAAGGGCTACGAAAACGGGCCCGCGGTAGAGAACGACGGGCTCACGGCCGCCCAGCTATTTGCTAACGGCGACGGGCTCACCTACAATGACTTTATCATACTTCCCGGCTACATCGACTTCACCGCCGACAAGGTCAATCTGCACTCTTCCCTCACTAAGAAGATTACCCTCAAGACGCCATTGGTCTCCTCCCCCATGGACACGGTCACGGAGTCGGACATGGCCATCGCGATGGCCCTTTGCGGTGGCATCGGTATCATTCATCATAATTGCACACCCGAGTACCAGGCCAACGAAGTGCTTAAGGTTATTATCATTATCCCCTGGGCTTTTATGCGTTGCAATTGTCAGAGTAGCGTCCTCCTCCTCTTCCACCCTTTTCTTCCTCTAATCATTTTTTCATTTGTTTTTGATCGGGATCGCGTGGGCTCTTTAGACAACCCCGCGGATAATGGAATTCCTGAGTCTGCTCTTGTACTTCCTTCTGTCATTGCTGTCGAATTACCTGTCGCTTCAATTCGACTCACATTTAATTTTTGTAGTTTCTTTTTCAACCTGGCACACTCGGCTTATTATTTGAAATCTTAAGCAGTTCTCTCGCCACTGACGACACCAATTCCCATTGCAGCTTCATCTTTTTATTCAACATTTCTTGACTTACACGCTCTAACGCCACTTTCAGATTTAAACTTGCTTATTCATACGAAAGCACAAATTGTTTATGTACAAAAAGCATTCAAAATGGCGGCATTATAATGTAGGAAAATGCTTTTTTCATGACAGACACTAGCAGGATAATTTTCGCGTATACGAGCATCGTACTTTCAAAATGAAAGCTTTCGCAATATATTCTGTTAACGTGACATTAAAATCCATATTACGCAATCTATTCTGGAAACTTATTATTTCTGCACTAGGAAAAGCTAAGGCGAATTGCCTATATCGAGCTTTTCCTCGTTCATAATAGATTTATAAAAATATATCTTATACGTATTATTGTATATAATAAAACATTAACAATCGTAACAAGTGACTAATCGATTATTAAGAGAATTTTTTCGGAAATTAATTTATTATTATTTCTTTTAAAATCAATTGCAGTTTTACCAGATTGTAAATTTAATTATAGGACGTGTCCACTAAAAAGGTAGTTCGGATTTTTAAAAATGATTACGAGAATTCAGGGATTATCCAACTTTATTACGAGGATATGTTGAGATTTTACATGTAAAAACGCGCACACACACGAATGCAACGTTTAAATTAAAATTTTAACGTCCCCAGTCAAATGTGCTACTCTGATAACTATGATCTCAAATTACAACGAATAATTTCATATTTATTAAATAGCACTATATATTTGAACAATATATTTTTATTATTTGTTTTTAACGTATTAAAAATTAATGAATAAAAAAATATTTATTATATTTTTTTGGTTAAATTAAAAAAGTTGTGCACACGAACGTAATAAAAATATTAATATACCTCAATAGATATTATTATACTTCAAATATTAAATTTATGTTGTTAATAAGATATTTTAACATTTAAATCTTTTTACTTTTCCTTACTGAGATATTAGATAAGTTTAAATGTATATACTTTTATTATTATAATAATACTAATACTATAATAATAATAATAATAAAATACATTTCTATTATATAAAAAGATTCTTATATAAAAGTATTAGAATAATCAAATTATAATATTTTATTATACGTTTTCTGGTATTAAAAAATAATCTTAGCCAAGACTATTTATTGATTTTTAATAGAGGTTTCATATGTCTACACACACACACACACACACACACACATATATATATATGTCTATATATGCATATATATATATACATATTTATATACTTTTTTTGTAATTTTATCATATTATAAATAAAAGATAAATTGTTAGATCTTAAAATGAGATTTGAAGTTAAATTAGGTTGTGTATTTTACAAGAAAGTGAGATATGTTAACATTTTGATTAAAGTATTATGCAATTTCAGCTTATAAATACGTATATATATTTATTTATTTAATTATATTCTCTAATGGACAATTAAATCTCAGATCCTTGTCTTAAAAAAGTTGTACTTTTAGGTCTGATGTTTTTTAAGGCTATTTTAAATTAATTTAAACTGAAACTAATGTTTCATAAACAATTCCAAGTAATTCTATACTTTAATATATGAAGTATAAAAAAATGAATATTATATTTTTTATTGTATAACGAAAACATTGACCTTTAATAAACATTTGAATATCACTAAAAATAACTATTAAGTTATAATTATAATTATGATAAATAGATATTTATTGTGATATGTTTAGTATTATATTTACTTTGTGTGCTTTTGTGTGTTTGCGTGAGTGTGTGTGTGCGCGCGCGCATTCATGCATACACACAATAAGTTTAATTCATATAATCAAGTTTTTAATCTTAACACTGTAACTAAATACATATTTTTATTTATTTAGGTCAAGAAATATAAACATGGCTTTATTCGAGATCCCATAGTACTTTTTCCAAGTAACACAGTTGATGATGTAATGAACATTAAAGCTACACATGGATTTTGTGGAGTGCCAATAACTGAAAATGGAAAACTTGGTGGTAAACTTCTTGGTATTGTTACGTCAAGAGATATTGATTTTCTAGATGATTCACATGCTCAAAATAATGCTAAATTAGAATCAATTATGACAAAATTTGAAAATTTAGTCACTGCACCATCTGGTGTTACCTTACAAGAAGCCAATGCTATTTTAGAAAAATCTAAAAAAGGAAAATTACCAATTATTAATAATAAAGGAGAACTGATAGCATTGATGGCAAGAACAGATTTGAAAAAAAATCGTAGTTATCCAAATGCTAGCAAAGATCGAAACAAGCAACTGTTAGTTGGAGCAGCTATTGGTACTCGCAATGGAGATAGGACCCGACTTCAACTATTAGTAAATGCTGGTGTTGATGTAATTGTTTTAGATTCGTCACAAGGAAATTCAATATATCAGATTGATATGATTAAGTATATCAAAACAAATTTTCTAGATGTTGAAGTGATTGCTGGAAATGTCGTTACTGTTATGCAAGCTAAAAATCTGATTGAGGCTGGAGCTGATGGTTTAAGAGTAGGAATGGGATCGGGATCCATTTGTATTACTCAAGAAGTAATGGCAGTTGGTAGGCCTCAGGCAACTGCTGTTTATAAAGTTTCTGAATATGCTCATAAATTTGGAGTTCCTATTATTGCTGATGGAGGAATTCAATCAATTGGTCATATTATTAAAGGACTTAGTATAGGAGCAAGCACAGTTATGATGGGATCTTTATTAGCAGGAACTTCAGAAGCACCGGGTGAATACTTCTTTAGCGATGGTGTTAGATTAAAAAAGTATAGAGGTATGGGTTCTATTGAAGCTATGGATAGGAAAGATGCCAATGGCTCAGCAATGGACAGATATTTCCATAATGAAATGGACAAGTTGAAAGTGGCACAAGGGGTCAGTGGATCAATTGTTGACAAAGGAACTGTTTTTAAATTTCTTCCATATTTACAATGTGGTATAAAGCATGGTTGTCAAGATATTGGAGCAAAATCAGTTGCTGGTCTAAAAACAATGATGTATTGCGGTGAATTAAGATTTGAGAGAAGGACACATTCTGCTCAACAAGAAGGTAATGTTCATGGTTTGTTCTCCTATGAAAAAAGGCTGTTCTAAAATAAATGATAAAAAAGTGACAATTTATATAATAAATCAGTACCTGTATTTTATGAAATGCCAGTGACAAAAAAATGTAGTGATCTGACATAAAAACACGTTTAGAACATTATATAACGTGTCATAGTTATAACGAAATTATTCTAAAGCATAAACGCTCCGTACCTGGTTCTTAATTATAATTCTTATTTAACTTCGGAAGAATTATGAGCAATACAAAACAATCTTTTGACTCCTCCTTTTGGTAGGTTTTTATTATTTTTTTTAATTGTATAAGTGGTAACCAGGATTTTTATAATATGTACTTATATTGTGTTACTTAATTTAAAAATTTGTATTACTTTAAAAGTTGTAGAATGTTCTTGATACTATTTCACTGTATTCTGTAATAATATGTTGGTTATTAATCTTTATTTAATCATTTTAACTAGAGACTAAAATCAGATATATTTATGTACATAGATTATTTTATTTTTAAAAATAATAATGTAAGGCATGGGAGCAATATAGCATTTTGAATATTGTTTATGCTTTTCGACTTTTTAAAATAATTATAATTAAATTCGTATTATGTTTAAATTTTATATGTATTTTAATTAAATGTATTAAGCCAACTGTAATAGTTATTACTAAACAATATTATATCGTTTAATTTATATAAAACATGATTGTTTTATGAAAAACAAAAAAAAATAAATAAAACTTATGTATATGTAGTTATTTAATTTATAATTATTTCAGCGAATAATTAGATTTTGGAAATGTTAGATGATAAATTTTATACAGGTAACAATGTGTCAAATTATGTACATGTAAAATAAAATGTATATTAAAGTTGGAATAATCGCTATTGTAGTTTATTTCATATTAGTTTTATAAAATACTCTTAAGAAAATACAGGGGAATCTTAAACAAATAAAAGAATTGAAATGTACATACAATAGTTCTTTTAAAGAAAAAAGAATTCGTCTGTTACAATATCTATAAAGAATATCTATTTACATCTTAGACAAAAGTCAATTATATTATAATTAAAAATTATATACTATTTATTTTAAATGCTTGAAACACAACTAAAATCGAAAATATATATATAAAAATTATTTTAGTAAATAAATTCATTTCATTCATTGTTTACAGTTGCAGACTAATCAAGTTTTCTAAGTTATATAATTAATTTATCATTAATTAATTTAACATTCATCTATGATAATTCTAATGTAATTCTGAAAATATCAATTATTGGTCTCTGAAGCTAAAAAATACATCATTGATAAACAATATTTTAGCATTTTGAAGCTTATTTTGTGTTAAATATATATTGCATTAAATATTTTTAGATACCAATTTTGTGATAAAATATTATCTTCTCTTAATAGCTGACAACTCGCTTAACAAGTCGTACGATTAGCACTATTTGCTAGGAACCATTCGTACGCATCACAATTTTCAATTATGCATTATACAACTATCAAAACTAGGAAGGCTCAACAATATTATGCATGGCATATTTCCATGTCCATGCTCGAGCGACTTCTTCAAACCTTGCTCTATTATTCACATACATTTCACCTAATTCAGGTTCCATGCATACCTATAAAAAAGATTAACTTTCTTAATCCATTCTTTTAATAACTATATAATAATATTTAATTTATGTATTACCTGACAATAAGGATCTGTAAGTAAACTTTGTACACTAATAAGAACTTTCGATATTGTCAATGCTAAAGACCAATTGTGGTGTATGGAATCAATTCCAACATCTCCGTGTCTAGATACGTTTGGATGTAGAATTTTCGTTAAGAACCTTACTATAGGTGGTCTCATGGGATAACTAAAATAAATGATAAAAAATTAATTTTGCATACCATTATAAAAATAATCCTTTTCATATGTTTAATACCTGTATGGAACTTGAAGATAAAGATAAAAGAGCCCCCC
This sequence comes from Ceratosolen corneri, assembly GCA_030522565.1. NCBI lineage: Eukaryota > Metazoa > Arthropoda > Insecta > Hymenoptera > Agaonidae > Ceratosolen > Ceratosolen corneri. The sequence goes on from JAPYYT010000285.1 coordinate 46,585, forward strand.
TTCATATGGACTGCCAGTTGGTCCAGTTATGGTTGCTTGCCAATGGCAGCACATTTGATCAAGAGGTGATGCTTCTATTCCTTCAGGTGGATCGCTCCTAAGAGTTTTCAATTCAATACGCAATCTATTTCGTCTCCAAGAATTTTCTTCAACTCTAAGTGGTTTTGTACAGTGTAGAGAAGTTTGAGATAAACAAGTTTTACATGGAGCCGAAGAGGCAAGTTTATCGTAAATCTTATACCAGTTTCTTATATTTCCACCAGCTGGTTTAAATAAAGGCCACCTTAATTTAACGTGTCGATGCCATAATTCAGGAGTTATGTGAGTAGATAACAAATTACACCATCTTCGGCAGACATTAGCTGCACACCAAAGACTAACATCATCTAAATGAGAAAATACTGCTAAGAGGACCTCGGGTGGTAATCTTTCTACAAGGCCCGATTCAGTAATTAACTTATGCTCAATATGTTTATAATTTGTTAACAAATCAAGTCTCTTTGATAAATTCCATGGTTGAGATGGTTCGCCTTTCTCTGCGCAAGCTTCATAATTTCTTTCTGGTTGAAACATTCCAGGATACTCATGATTATCCAATGCAGGCTCTTCACCCGGTACAGAATCTTCTTCTGGACTTTGAAAATCTTCCTCGAGGACATCATGCTGTAAATAATTTTCAACATCCTGTTGAATTTGAAGATTATCCAAATCTAAATGTAATTCATTGGGGTCAAGATTATTTTGCTCAGGACTATCATTATGCTCCAGATGATTGATATCATCCTCATTACTAACTTGTGCATTATTACATCTTGCAGGCACAAAATTGTACTGCTGAAAAAATAGAGCACGATTTTGATCTGGTGAATCTGATGGGCTGGAAACTATAGGAGTGGAGTCTTGCGAAGAATTTTGATCTGTTTGACTTGCCCTTCGTTCTGTATTATAATATAAGTCTACGGGTTCGTCATTACCTGAGTCTTCATTGTCTGTTTTCTAAAAACAGATAGACATTAATAAGACTTATTTGAAGAATGGTAATTTATTACAATTTTGATATTTACTTCACTAAATATGGGTGCCTGAAGTATTCCAATGTCATCAGGAAATAAAAATGCATGACAAGTGGGACAAACTGGCTCTCCAAAACATGGGCCATAATAACCATTACAAATATAGCAAGCATTGGTCTGTAAATTAAAATATTAATTATTTACTATCACCATGGACTTAACAAGATGACAATAGCTTTAATAAATATATAAATAACTTATTTCTACAAATCTCCATTACAATCCCTATCCCAGTATAATTCTCGTAAAATATTAGGCATTTTTTCAAGTACAAATATATTTTCATTTATAAACGTATGACACTCGGATAGATAAAAATACAGCTTACCGAAAATTCGAATTCTGGACAAATAACAAATTCGGGACTTTCTTTAGCTTCGTCTTCTAAATCTGAGCTTACATTCAATTCATCCTTATCCATCATACTTTCATGATTTTCGACGTAACTGGCACAACAAATCTTATCTCCAGCCATGTTGACAGAATGCTGGACCTACACTATATATTAAAAACTATACATCGCATAGCTTTCCAAAAAACTTGTAGAAAGAAACTGAGGGAGATGTATCATAATATAAGTGAAGGGTTAAAGAGAGAGATTCGATAGGAGGCAGCACAGTGCTGTTTTATTACGTTATTACGTTATTACGTCGCTTGCCGCTTTCAATTAATCCATGAGCGTAGTGCACAACACGTACACTAATCCTGTATTATGAAGGCAAGCTGAGTCCGAAATCGTGAAACCGCATCAAAAACATTACCCACGTGAACCACAACAGATAGCATTAGCTTTAGAATTATAAATTAAACGTAAACAATGTTACTCCGTTTTCGACCATCTTTAATGCTGGTTTTCGCTCTTGATTTCGCATTTTCACCGTCAAATATTCAGTTTACTCGAAGGCTATTTCAATTATGTACACGTACGCGCATATGCATAAACACGTGTATCACGAACACACAATTAATAGAACTCAACATTATATTTGATTGCTATTATTATTACTCTTATTTTTAATTATGATTTGTGGCAATGATCTAAAAGTTTAAGGCAAAACTATCTCCCTAATAAAGCATTGAATTCTATTTACTCGCGACTGTTTCATAAATACGTATTACTTTTGGAATCATCTAAAAAGCCGATAATCACGCTCGACAATCCCGAGTCGATCTTTTATGCTATGGTTCTGTTCTCTTGTTCCTACTTTATTTATAAATAATAAATGTATAGTCTATATTAAATTCTATTTATAATTAGCTACTGATCAGGAGAAAATAGAATCAAACTGCAAAAGAATTGCGTATCTCGCATTCTCCAAATCCTATACAATATCTTAACCTTACGTATAGGCAAATAATTTTACGCAGGCAATCAATTACAATCTTTAACTTTTTAACAATACAATTTTTAACAATTAATATCAATGATTTTTATAGTTATAAGTTGGATCGTTTGCCAGTATTTTCAACGTTGGTTAAAAATTAAAAGCTGCAATTAGTAATGAAGAATGAATACTTTTAAAATCATTAGACGAATAAGAGCCAATGACAACGTATCCCCTTAAAAATCTGCTGTTCGCGCCAATTAATTATATTAGGTCAGGTTGGGTTTAATCAATTGCTTAAATGTTTACGCCGAGATGAAAAAAATTATCTAGCGACCATTTTGCAAGGCATTGCAGCAGGTGCCAAAACTAACCAAAAGTAAAAATAACGTTTGCAAAAAACGTGTTGTGTCGTATCATAGCGTTTGTGCCATAGTGTTTACATAAAAGTATATTACTTTTAAGTTTTATTTCGCAAATAGAAGCTTCGAATGCAGAATTTATTGTATTCTTTCGACACACTGCCATTAAAGCTGAATATACGATTTAGATCTAGAAATAATTGTTATGAAATGATGAATGATTGACGATAAAAGCGACTTCTGGTAAGGAACCATGAAACGAACAAAATGAAAAAGACTTACATTATTGGTACTGATCTCAGAATAAGCAATAATTTTGAAATTACAAGACGCTTATACAGGTACGACCTAATTACTTAGCTAATTAAAGTGTGCATTATAGTGAATTGTAAAATTATTCTTCTATTTCATAATTTCATGAATGAACATAACCTACGTAGATGAATATCTTAATTTTATTATTACATAAATATTTCATCATTTTTATATCTTGATACACATGTTTAATTTTCCTAATAGGAATATAACTGAAATTGCTAAGAAACTGGAAGAGCAAAAAAATCATGCTCTAACTGTTATCGATGTTTTTACACCAACTGGAGAAGCGTTGCGATCTAAATTAAGGGATTATTGCGAGAGATTAATAATTGACGATCCTATAAATCATGTACAAAAAACAGAAGAATTATTATGGAGAAGAGGGTTTTATGATATTGTGGCCACTGCAAAAAAATTACGGAAGGTATAATATATAAGAATTGTATCAATTTTTGTTTCATTGTAAAATGATAGATAAACATATATATCGTTTACTATTAACAAAGTATGCAATTAATTTAAGACTTATTTATATACTTATTTATATTGACATTCTTATCATTGGTCATTATTTATTAAGCCAATTTTATAATTTCTTTTCTAATAAAGGGATTATTTTACTTACCAAATTTCTAATATGTAATCAAAATTTAAAATAGGGAAATTCCTGGAATGATATGGAAAAAGCATTTTTATCGGCACATTTATCCGTGGGTGTGGGATTTTATCATCACTTGATCCTACGTTTACAATTAGAATATGATTTAAATCTTGCAGGTATATTAGATTTTGCATATCCACAAAGTCAGAAACAAACAGTTTATGTAAGTTTTTCATTAATTTTATTGATTTTAAATTTTAGAAAATTTTCTCTTAAATTCTATAACATTTGTCTCTTTCTGTTAGATTGAGAAATCTGTTAATCCATTGAAAATACAGACTGCAGAATTAAAAAAATATGTCTTTCGTTTTATCCATCGAAGTTTGGTATGTCTTGGAGACTTGGCAAGGTACAGATTGGACCTTGATCCAAATTGGGATCCACAAATTGCCACAAGATATTACAAAATGGCAGTTGCTGTTAACAACAAACATGGTATGCCACATAATCAAATGGGCACAGTAGCTAGTAACAGAAATTATGGACTCGATGCTGTATATCATTATATGAGGAGGTGTGTATTTCAGTGATATTGTAATTAAACAAAAATGCGATTATTAATTGTTACATACTAATACATTGTTATAGCTTTATTTTTTAACAATTGAAAATTTATAGTTGAAAAGATTAGAGGTATTTCGTTTCCAAAATGATCCATTTATTCGATATTATTAACTTGAAGTGATATTATGAAATTTAACAGTCTGCTATTATAATTTATTGCAATATAAATTTGCATTTATAATTTTACTCTCCAGAGGTTACATTAATGCATATTTATTTATGTATGCATTTTTTTTTGTGACCAAAACAAATAAAATTTAAAAAATTACTAAATATAAAGTACGTCTAATGTGAATCATGTTATAATAAAAAACTTGTTATGTAATAACTAATATTTGGGTTTTATAATATTTGAAATTTTAATAAATTAAATAAACGAAATTCACTTAACATATATTGCATAAAAAAATATTATCTACATCAATATTTCGCGCAAATCCTAGTATCATTAAAATATTTTATGTAGTGCCACTTTAACTTTTTGCAAAATTTGTCAATACTACAACACTACGTCTAGTATTTACATAATCCAAATACTAATCGATCTCAATTACACCAACTTGTATTGCATTCTAATAATTGCATATTATTTAACACTCTTTCAGTATTTTGTGTCTAGAACCATTTGAAGGAGCTGAGGGTAACTTAAAAAGAACTATTAGTGTTCATGCCTTTAATGGTAAAGAAAAATGTTTAACACAATGTTGTGTTGCAAGATTACTTTTATTACTACAATTATGGGACAACAACTCTATGAATACCGATCGTATTAATCAAGAATCACAAGTAATTATAATTACGATAATTATATCATTATTTAATTATACCAATATGTTCTCATATTTTTAATACATTTTTAGATCCTTTTACAAGATATTGAAAATTGTTTGAATGTTAAAAAATCTCATAATATTGACCACAAATCTGCTGAAAATGAAGATAGTATTGAAAATTATTTGTCCTGCTATAAAAATTATGAAACCTTCAATTTAACGGACGACATGATTTTTAAAATCATTGTCATTTGCCTCATGAAAATATTGAAAATACAAATGAAAGAATCTAATGAGGCCCATGGAATTATAACTTTTGTATTAGCTGTATTTTCTCAATTATTACAGTTTATTATTATCAGATTGCAAGAATCACTTCTACATATATCTGTAGAAAATAGAAATAACAAATTAGAGAATATAAATGATACTGAGAAGATTGTCAATAGTGCAAACAATACCGATAAAGTTGAAGATAAAAATGAAAATAACAACGATTTAAAAATTAATCCCAACAAACCTGATTGTTTTAATGATAATAAAAAAATTGAAGTAAATGGTAATCACGCAGATGAAAAGATAAAAAAACATCGAGATAAGTCAAAAAATCTTTTGACAAAACTTAGAAGACCACGCAATCGTAGAAATAGTTCTGATTCTGATGCTAGTGATGGAGAAGTAACAGTTTTAGAATCATCAAGTGAAGACATAAATTCTGACGTTACTGAAACTGAGGCTGATGTTTTGAGTGATGAAAATATATTGTCCGATGAAGCATTATCCGATGATTTAACGGATGACGAAAACACCGCTACCAAAAAAAAAATTGATAATAAAAATACTATTGCTGAACAACTTAATGGACATGATAAAGATGAAAAATTTATAGAGGAAAATGAAAATGAAGATAAAAATAATATGAATGAAATAAATGTAAATAATAAAGATAAAGATTCTGAGGATAAAACTAGAGTAACAAAAAATTCAAACGATTCCTGTGATGAAAATAGTACTTTAATAAATGCACTTCCATATGTTGCTCAAAAGGAGAAAAATCCAATCAAAGTTTTATCAGCTTTGAATAATGAAAGTATATTGGTATCTATTAAAGTTTGTTGCGATTGGTTACAAGGGCATCATGATCTTATAAGGACATTCATCAAAGGATCAAAATCATTATTAAAACAATTTATTACATTTCTAAATTTGATAAATCTCGATAGCGAAGAACTTCTTAATAAATGGGATAAAGAATTAGAAATTTTTTCATGCTCAGAAAAATTAAAAGAAACCATTGAAAGTGTACCTCTACCAGAAGATATTGATGTAAGAGGTTTGAAAATATTTGAAAATGCTCATAAAAATATTAATTGGGAAATTTTAAGAAGAAGAAGAATAACTAAATATGAAGAGACACTGTTAAGAGCTCTCAAGATAGTTGAATTTGGTCATTATTTATGTTTAGTGAAAGATTCTGGAGTTATATATGATGATAATCAAAACTTATTTATTATATTAGATCAAAAAAATTACGTAAAGAAAGAAAATCAAATTGATAATAAAATACTGGAATTAGATCATTCGAAAGGAAAACTTATGAGGCATATGGGTAAATTATGGCTTAAAGCAGAGGTTCGAGCTTTGGAAAATCGTTTACATTTCAGATTAATGTCTCCATACTTGGTACCAGATCATGAAGCTTTTTCAAAATTCATGCCTATTCTAAAACACTTAGTTTATGCTAAAAAATTCATTGTTGTTATTCCATCAGTTGGTAATAATCCGATATAAATTTGTTTACTTATTTGTTTAATAATGTACATTTAAATTTATGCATATTGCATTTTTTTTTAAGTGGTGTCTGCACTGGATGAACTAAAAAAAACAAGTAGTCATGCAAGAGAAGCAACTAGATGGCTTGAAACTCAATTACAATGTGGATCTCAATTTTTAAGAGCACAAAGACCTCATGAAAAATTATCGTTACCTTTAATTAAAGAACCAAAATCCAAAGATAAAGAAGCTTGGCTGTACTTCCAAATAATAGAATGTTGTCATTATCTAACTCAACAAAACAAGGCTGGTAACACAGAAATCCCAGTTGTGACATTGCTAACTGGTATTGATGATAAAAAAGTATTTAGTTTTAGTCCTGATGGATTAGCTAAAAGTGCTGGTAAGTGTAAAAAAAAAAAAAAAAACAAATACGAAATTAAAATTTACAAAGAAAATTGAAAAAAACATTGAATTTTTTTATTTGTGATATAGGTGTGAATTTTGAACATATTGGTGCTTTTCACGCAAAATGGAAATTATCTGTTAAAAGTCACGGTTGAAGGAAGACATTCACATATTGACATTTGAACTTTGTTGAGTCAAAAAGGGAAATAATGATCAACTTGCCTTTTGAGCTGTACAAGAGCACAAGAATAGTTGATTTGGCGAACAAGGGTTGGAAACCCAAGAAGAGGCTCGTTTATAAAAGATATACTAGCTTCGGCTCCGCCTAGCTAACGAATTATCTATACGAGAAGCGACATTTTTAATACATCTTAAACATTTATTTAATTATTGAATAAAGTTATTGTGTTTTTATTTACTATATTTGTATTTCAATCATTCACATTCATATCTCCTTTCTGGACAAGAATATTACTTTAGGGAGAGTATCGAAAGCAAAAAAGAACCAACTCAAGGTATGAGGTATGAATAGTGATTTTTGCGTCAAATAATTGGTAGCTCAAATAACCTGTATAAATTCCTTAAAATCGGACACTCCTTAAGAGAACTGCATAGTTAAGAAGTGCATAAAATCAATCGTATAAAAGAAAACAGAAATAAGCCCACAATATAATTAAGTAAATCAATATACACAGTTTTATTACTATTTATAAGTCGCTTGTCAGAAACTAATTTTTTAGTAGGTTCAGAAAATTGAACGATGCGTAGACCACTTGATATAGACCACGTAGACACTTGTTATTGAATCAAATCGGCACGAGATGCTCTTCTGTATTATTTTGTATTTCCTTGGAGAAATAAAGTTAAACGTGAAATTTCACGTAGTTAACTTCTTTCAGGACGAAATCAAAAGTGTGGTTCGAAGCAACGTCAATTAAAGTGCTTCGACGTGCCACTGCCTGTTTTTTCCACGTTTTCACAAGGAAAAATTGAAGGCATCGAAACTAACGAGTCATCAACGAATCCAAGATGGCAGAGGGCCAGGACAGTCAGAAGAAAATTACTATTACCATTAAAACGCCCAAAGAAAAACAGAGCGTTGAAATCGAAGAGAATGCGACTATTAAAGATGTAAGTTTAGTAATTAATAATATCTAGTATTTGACTACTGATGTTCGTCTATAACTTAGTACTGAAACGTAGTACAACACCAGTGTTTGGTTATATATTATTCTAATTGTCGGTTTTTTTTCTTTTTTTCTTTTTCTAATTTAATACGCAGTTTAAAGATGCAGTTGCTAAGAAATTTAATGCACAACCGGAACAACTATGCTTGATATTCGCTGGAAAAATAATGAAAGATCATGAGAATCTAACAAATCACAATGTCAAAGATGGTTTAACAGTACACCTGGTGATAAAAGCACCGCGAAGTGCTACAAGTCAAAATAATCAGGATAGCACACCTCAAAGATCAGCAAGTACGTGATATATACGCATGTATTTTTATTTTCAATACGGTACTTATATATTAAATGAAGCTTATCGAACTTGCATTTAATATTTCTAGATGACATAAATATGTCACCATTTGGATTAGGCAGTATGAGTGGTTTAGTTGATTTTGAAAGTCTCGGATTAGGTTCTGCAAATTTTGCTGAGTTGCAGCAAAGAATGCAAAGAGAATTATTAACAAATTCGGAAACTTTTAGACTAGTTTTTGATAATCCGCTTGTACAGAGTTTTATGAACGATCCTGAAAATATGCGTAGTTTATTACTTGCAAATCCTCAAATGCAAGATTTAATGCAGCGTAATCCAGAAATCAGTCATATGTTGAACAATCCAGATCTTCTTCGGTGAGAATTCGGTGTCATTTATTTAAAAGAATTTGGAACTTACTTGTGCGATGAATACATTCTTTTTTCTTAACTATAAACTAATTTTGTATTTCAATATTTTATAGACAAACTATGGAATTAGCTCGCAATCCATCAATGCTACAAGAATTAATGCGTTCTCATGATCGGGCGTTATCTAATCTTGAAAGTATTCCAGGAGGCTACAGCGCATTAAGACGCATGTATAGAGATATTCAGGAGCCAATGTTAGCTGCAGCGGCTAATGAAAGAAACCCTTTTGCCGCCTTAGTAGAAAATAGTAATGCAGATTCGCAAAATCCACAACAAGGTCAAGAAAATAGAGATCCTTTACCAAATCCTTGGAATCAAGGACAAACTGATACACCAAATACTGGAACCCAACCAACTGGAACAGCTACAGGCACAGGTACAGGAAGTACAAGAGGTTTCATGGATATACCAGGAATGCAAGGTTTTGCCTCACAGGTGCTAGAAAATCCCACTCTTATACGCAATATGTTAAATGCTCCATACACACGTTCCATGTTAGAAGCTATGGCTGCAGATCCAGCAATGGCAAGCAGAATAATATCTGCAAATCCATTTTTGAGAAATAATCCACAAATGCAAGAACAAATGACAGCTATGATGCCTGCACTAATTCAACAAATGCAAAATCCACAAATGCAAAATATCGTTACTAATCCTGATGCTATGGCTGCTGTGATGCAAATTCAGCAGGGTATGGAACAGCTTCGAACCATTGCACCCGACTTAGTTGGAAAGTAAGTTTCAGAGGATAGTTATAGGTTGCGCTCTTAAATATTGATAATTTCGCCCAATAACATTCATTATTTGTTTATCAGTATGGGCTTAACTGTTCCTCCTAGTCCTATAAATACACCAAGTGCAACTCCCACAACAAATGCTACTCCTCCAACTGGTCAACAACAAGCTACACAGAATGAAACACCAAATCAACAAGATACATTTTCTCAATTTATGACGCGAATGGTAAATTTCATTTTATTATAAAGAATATATGAATTTTTTGGTATTGTGCATTTAATAACAGCAATAATTATAACGATAATGTTTTATGTTTAGCTTTCAGCCATAGGTCTAAATCAAGGTGCTGAAGTTGATGGTCAGCTTCCTCCGCCAGAAGAACGGTACAGAGCACAACTAGAGCAGTTAACGGCAATGGGTTTTCTTAACAGAGATGCAAATTTACAAGGTAATTTTCACTTTGGAATCATTATATAATGCATTCCTTTTAAGTACTGACATTTTAATACTTTGAGCCAATTAAGAAAGCATACCTATTAAAAATAGAAGGATAAAATTAATGTAAAATATTATGTAAATTCAGTTTGTTAAGAAGAATTTTATTTTTTCTTTAGCATTAATTGCTACGTTTGGAGATATTAATGCCGCCGTTGAAAGACTATTGGCCAGTGGACAAGTATCTATGAGCTAACCACCAACTAGCAATGCTGTTATTCCATTATAAATAATAATTTTCCTTACTTTCCCAATTGCATCAGACAAGGTGATAGATAACTTGAAGTAGCTTTTGACTGTCGAAACTTATAAAAAAATTTTATTCCTGCTAACGTTGACAGAATACACGCTACTTTTTTTCATTCATTGTGCATTTTCTTTTTCTACTTAATAGATACTTGTGTCGATTCAGATCATACAAGCATTGTAAAATGTTAGAAGTTTCGTTTCACCTGTCTATTATTTGATGTGCTATAGAGCTATATAACTGTATTTACATCTTTGATTTCATGAAAATTTATATTTTAATTAGCTTGCTGTTATATTCGTGAGACGAAGTTATTAGACATTTTTAAATATACGTGTTCAGTTGCTTAATGTAATTTGCATAAATTGTATGAAAAGAAAGGAGATGCGATTTTCATTCTTTACTTTTAGTAAAGTTTGGAAATAACTTGTAAGTTTTGTCAAATTAATTATCCAAATTACGCAAATAATACGATTTTTATTTAAGTGATAATAAAGTGCTATAAAACTTAACAATTTTGTCTTGAAATTACAAAATGTGCAAATTTAAAATGAATCATGTATGCATATATATATAACTATTCACGTACACACATGTGCACACACACATACACCTGTATATATATATATATATATATATATATATATATATATATATATATGTACGGGCGTGGATGTGTGCGTGTGTTATGTATGTTTCGTATCTTTCTGGAATTATTTATAAATCTGGCATGGAACATTGTTTAATATTTATTTCATTTCAGTTGAATTGATTCATTTAATATAAAGAATTTAGAATTAAAATTTTTTAAATTCCTTTACTTTTGTCAGTGCAATCGTAATTTTTTCGTTCAAACTCTTGAATCATGCTAAATAAGAGCCAAATTGAGCGGGATATTCTAAATGAATATTAAAATGCAATTTACTATTCAGTTGGAAAATTTTATATTACAATTGATCTATGATTAAGAAGATAAAAAAAGGTGAAAGCATCGTAAATAAAATGCAATAAAATAAATTTTACATAACGTACGTATCATAAGGATTGAAGAAGCCTATATAACTAACTAATCAATCAAGGAATATTTTCTTTACTAATTTTGTAACTGTATAGTAAGAGGCAATATTCTTAAATAAAAAAATGCCCATAGTAAGTTCGTATCGAAGAATTCGTAAATTTTTTGTGAAACGAGAATCTGGCTTTAAATTTTTACATTTATTTATCTAATAAAAGTTCTTTTAAAGAAATTTCGATAGCGTTGTTGAATATTTTACGTCGCGTGCATTTTTTATTTGAAAAGTTTTTATTCAGTTTTAATTTTTTAAAAGTTAAAATTTGTTAACCGTTAAGAAATTACGTAAACATTTTTCCAAGCCTTTCTAACTTAGATATTTAGAACTAGTACAAAGTCATACAATTTTATCTTTTAATATTGTTATTATTTTATCCAAGTTCGTTTTTGATTTATTTTTCACGGTGTCTTATGATTAGTTTATTTATCGTGGGTAATGCATATTATTATTGTTGATGTTATTCAGCTGTAAAATCGTATCGACCAACATGTAATAAGCATGCATGTCTCTTGCATTACAAATTATTAGATTTGTAGTGTCACGATCGTTTGGAAGAGGAATTTATGACGTAGGGTTGTTATAGGTGAGCATGCGTAAAGGTCGATATGCATATATATATATATATATGTATATATATATATATATATGTAGGTGTGTGTGTGTGTATATATACATATATATGTATATATATATTATATACATGCGTATATATATGCAGATGCATGCATACATGCATATAAAAAAAATAAAAAAATAACCATGTCACATGTGAATGTGTTACGCAAGAAAAAAAATAAAAAAATGTCAACTTAACTTTTAGGGATAATAGTGTGAAAATCAGCAAAACAAACGTGGATATTGCAAATTATCTTCGTTTGAAACAAATAATTACTTTAATATTCTTGATTGGCATATATATATATATATATATATATATATATATATATATATCTAAATGAAATGTTCAGCGCATTGTATTACCATTTATCGCATAAATTCACTGCAGCAAAATATTGTGTAAAGGCTATTATTATACATGAATAAAATTATGGTTGATTCGTATTAATTATCTGAAATTATTGCTCAAATATCCTCGGATTTTATATAAAGTTTTAGATTTCACAAAATTACAACCACATTATAGTCGACAAAATATTTAAATTATCAATGCCTTCCATTTTTCTCATTTTCTCTATTACGAGTATTACATAAACAGTCGCCGCCCCTTTGCCACAGGGACTAATTGTGCGCTAAAAGAAAAGTACTTTATTCGACAATGCATGTACAGAAGACACGTACTCGTAAATCCATAGCCCGGCAATCGCAAAGTACCTCTCGGGACCCTAGGAAACGGTAAATTTGTAAACGTCGATATTTTCACGCAATAATTGGAATCAACGACTACGCCGACGATAAAAACGGAAATTGATTGCAATGTAAAAATAGACAATGCCAACGTATTTCTTACGCGCGACCCAAGCATTTTAGCTTCTTAAGGATATGGGGACAAAAAGGAGGGACGTTAAAATAGATGTCGAAAAGACAGCGGGACCGGATATTTCAAAGAATGCCAACCATTTGGTCGAGAGAATCCGAATCCTCGAGTGGCTCGGCAGGAATTGCCCCGACCAATAGCTCTTTATTGGCTCTTCGGAGCGGACGGCGAGGCAAAAGAAGTTACGGGAACGCAGCTCGCGCGACCAAAACGCCACGCTGTTAAATTAAGACCTTTAAGTGCAGCGCAAAGAGGAAGGCGCGTAAGTGCGACTCCTTTACGAGGCCTAGAGGAACGGGAGGTACATGCGTGCGTGGCGACGGGTGCCCCGCGATGGGGACGAGCAGTAGTGGGGAAGCTGGCGCTGTCGGGTGGAATTACGAGGCTGGGGCGTTGCTGGGAGGCGCCACCTGGTGCCGACCGGTATCCGTCACAGAGTTCAACTGTTGAATGTGGCGCGGCGACGGCGGCGGTTGCGGCTGCGGCGGCGGCGACGACGACGGTCCCCGACACCCGAAGTGGCGGTACGGTGCTCGCGCCGATTCGAGCAGACGGCAGTCGACGCGCGACCGAGTGCCTGATCGTATTTAAGTGGTGTATGTATTACTGGCCTATAGAGTGGAAGAAGATCGCGTTTGCGGCGTGAGCGGCCGGTTTTTTCGAAGCGAAGATTAAGGAAGGTGGAAGCGACGTCGAGGGGAGCAGGCACAGCAACCCCGCGTTGCTCCACGTAGTTCCTGGCGAAACCGGGGCAGGGGATCCACCTGGATGTCGGGCCCGCGATAAGTGACAGTGCGGTTTTGTGGCCAGGCGGCGGCTGTCGCCGCCGTACAACGGAGCGCAGCAGCTACGTCCCGCACACCTCCGGAATGTGGCACGAGGTGAGTCTCGTTCGCGGCGTTGGCGCGATTCGGTCCGGG